>PITA01008272.1:0-73118 GCA_004023965.1 Spilogale gracilis | reverse complement strand
GATTCTTAACCTTTTGTATTCTCTGTTTTTTTTTTATAAATCACCTGGCTGGCTATGGAAACCTCTCTTTTCTTGTCCAGAAGGTGGCACTGTAGCTCAAGTTTGTGGTTTCTCCCTTGCCCACATACTGCGGCCTGTTTTCTGAGCCCTTTCTTTGTTTCCAGGAGCTTGCTCTTGCAGCCACACTTGGAAGCGTGCACAAGGAATTGTTGCAGAGTGAGGGGACATGTGGGGTCAGCACTGGAGGCATTGGGGGTGCCTGACGATCTGGGATTCCCAGGGGCTGAGTGCAATCTGCAGGAAGGATGTCCCATGTCTGCCTCTTTCCCCATCTCCTCCCTCCCCCTCCACTCATAGGGTGCTTCAGTACCCTGGGGTGCTGTTGGAAATGAATTGGTTTCTCCAGCCACGTCCTGCACAGCTGGGTGGCCAGGCATTCACTCACTGCTATCCTTCTCCTCCATAAGAAAAGTCACCACCACCCCTGGATAGATGAGCCCGGCAGTGTTTCCTAGGGGGCTGGAGGGGGAGGGGAGCTGGGAAAGTTTCTCTCAGTGCCCCCTTTGCTTCGACCAAAAAAATTTTTTTTCTAGAATGGCGTGCTGGAATTTCCTCTCAGGAAGGCTGGCCTTTTGCAAATTCTCCTGTGCATGGGTATCTGCCCAGGGCAGCACTCCCCAGCCCCCCCGCTCTCCCCTCCTTCCCCCATGGCCAGAGGAATCTGGACAGGTTAACTGGCTCTCCTGCCTCCACAGCCCATACGGAGGTCTGTCTGCCTCTTACTGGATGCGCAGGTAGGTGAGACTTCTTCTGGGTTCCCTTGGTGTTTGGGTAGGAAAGGATCCAACAACTCCCACGAAGGTACTTTTGTTCATGGATGGCTGGCTGTTCGGTTAAGAAGGGGGGTGGTTGACAAAGGAGGAATACGTTACATGCCATTATGTGCCGACATCACTTGCCCACAGTAATGTTCGTTCTTTATGATCTGTTTCATAACTAGAAAAACAATGTGTAAACAAACTAATATGAGAAGCTATCTAATAATAGCTATTAGAGCTTCTCACTTTGTGGGGACATAATAGGATTAATCGTTCTGGGTCTTTGTCGTTGGGCAGGAGCCAGAGCATGTACGAATTGTAGACTGTGGTGCAGAACTTGGAGTTGACACTGAGGCAGTCCGTGGTGAGCTGAGGAGGATGATATGGGTCACATTTTAAAGGGATAATGCCGCCTCCTGCCCGGAACCCCAGTGCCCAGTTAGAGAGCTAGTAATGGTGAGAGATGGTGGAGAGTTGAATGCCAGTGGGAGTAGGCAAAACAAACACAAGTGGGATCTTGGGGAATGTGTTTTGCAGGTGCATCTGAAAGTATGTGCGGAAGGCTGGAAAACGGGGTCCAAAGAAGGAGGGGGTGTTGCAGATGATCCTTGGGCTTTTGCCTGGACCCCTGAATATAGGATAAAGCCACTTACTGAAATGGGGCAAATGGAGGGCTTGAAGGAGGAAGTGAAACTAATTTCTTAGTAGCTTTAGACATCTCCGTGCATGTGTTAACTAAACCACTGGGTGGAGAGCCCCATTTCTCAGGGGACTGTCTGGAGCTGGACGTGTATATATTTGGGAGTCACTAACATATAAATGATAAATAAGCCAAAGGACTTATTCATGACTCCATCATCTAGAGAGACTATATATAGGAAGAAAAAAAAAAAAAAAGATATGAAGGTAGGAGAAAAACTGGGCTGATATGTGGTCATAGAAGCCAAAGAAGGAAGTGTGTCTGAATGCCGTTCAAAGATCGAGTGAGATGTGAAGCCATGATTGTATTTGACAAATATTCTGACCAGGGAAGTCTCAATGGCATTCTGGGGGGAAAAGGCACACTGGGGAGTTGAGGGAGGAATGAGGGAAAATGAAGGAAGAGATTAAAGGGAATTTTCATGGTAAGTTTCACTCTGAAGGAGAACAAAAAATGGCATGGAGTTTGGAGGAGATGCGGTAAAGGAAGATCTTGCTACCTGTAGGATGGGAGATCAGTGGGGCATGTTTGCTTGCTGATTCTGAGCAGCCAAGGAAGAAACTAATGAGGCAGGAGCTGAAGAGGTTAACTCGCCCAGAGGAATGGGGGAGGGGTGTCTGATCCAGGGCACAGGGGTGGGCGGTTCTTTCACTGGAAGAGAGAGTCTCTGGCCACCGTGGCAAAGGCAGGTAGGAAGTTGATTTTAATGATGCAGCTTGAGGGGATTGCTCCTTGATTGTCTATTTTCATTGACTTAGGAAAAAAGGAAATGGAATAATAGCGGGTAGAACCCAGT
Organism: Spilogale gracilis; assembly: GCA_004023965.1. Lineage (NCBI taxonomy): Eukaryota > Metazoa > Chordata > Mammalia > Carnivora > Mephitidae > Spilogale > Spilogale gracilis. Next base: position 70,804 of record PITA01008272.1, on the reverse strand, counting down.
AAAGACCTAAAACTGCATAGCAAAAAGATTCCCACAGAAAAAAAATCAATAAATGGAAAGCAATCAACCCCAACATATTCTTTTGTAAATACTTAGATTTAAGGGTAATGAGGGGTGCCTTAGTGGCTCAGTCTGTTAAGTGTCTGCCTTGGCTCAGGTCATGATCCCAGGGTCTCTGGGAACAAACCCCTTTTTGGGCTCCCTGTTCAGCAGAGTCTGCTTCTCCCTCTCCCTCTGCTCCTATCCACTGTCCCCTCATGCCCTCTCTCATATGCACTCTCTCTCAAATAAATAAAGAAGATCTTTAAAAAAAAAAAAAAGATTTAAGAGTAAAGAATGAATCTGTAAGCATGTAAGTGGAAAATAAAGTTTACAAATAAGGGGTGGCTAATATCAGATGAATTCTCCTACTGAAAATAATGGTAAAAGTGGTTTTTACATATTTTACATATTGGGAGAATATGTCATTCAGGCAGGGTTTGAGGGGCCAGGCTATATGAGACAAGGGAAACAGGAAAGTAGACCTCACTGTAAAGCAGGGGAAGAAAGTCCTAGCAGATAGAAGCAGGTAGAATTTGCAGAATTTCCTTAATTCAGGGATGACACAGTTACATATGTAAAAAATTCAAAAGAATCAACAGATAGACTATTATAATTAATAAGTGCATTAGCAAGATTATTGGATAGAAGATCAAGATTTAAAATCAATTGTATTTTTACACACTAGCAACAAAAGAATTAGAAACTGGAATTTTCAGAAACTAGGCTGGCTTCATATTCCACCGCAGAATGTGATGTCAGACAGTAAAGGAATACTATCTAACAAATTTTGCAAGGATATATTTGCAATCTGGCAGATTTTCTTCCTCTTTGAAGTGACAGACACTCTTAGATAAAGAATGTTGTGCCAACAAGTTACTGTAAGATACTAAGTATATTTGTAAAATAGTTTTAGGCACATGTAAAAAATATAATTTTTAGAGTAACGAATAAAAAAATGGTAGATCAGTTAGAACAGATGTGGACGGTTGAAAAGAATTGTCTCAAATATAATACCGTTTTCTTCTAGACGTTATTCATTAGTGTACAGCTCACTAAATTTCCAGTAAGTGAACACACCCTTGCAGCCATCATACACATCAAAAAATAAAACCTTACTACCACAACAGGAAGTTAAGCATATGTTTTTTTAGTTAAAATTAATAAGTAGTAGAACAAATGCAAAATATAGCCAACCTAACCCCCCAAAAGTGTAATTACTAAAGACACTGCAATTTTGTAAATTAGCAGGAGAGGGCGCGCTTGAACTGCAAAATGCAATCAGCGGGCATAAAATCCTCGTCTTTGCTTATTATTGCCGGTCCAAGAAAAACAAAAACAAAAAAACACTAAACCAAAAACGGGACATTTTCAACGAATGGAAAATGGATGGCAGATCACACCTAAACAAAGCCAATAGATAAAGGGAACATAAATAAAAGTCAAAACATTTCGGCTGATAAAAATTCTCTCCCCAACATGAAGCAGGAACGAAATGGATTCACAATAACCGATCTGAATTAAACAGTCTTAAAAATTTGCAGCTGTGAAAAACACCTAGAGTCACAAATGCAAAAACTCAGAACAGGAATAGACCCCCACCATCACCCCCATAACCACCAAGCAAACACAGGACAATATGAAAGAAGTACGGCGGTAATGGTGGAAGAGATTCTTTGATCAGCAAATAACGGTCATAAATTCCTGTCAATATGAAAACGACCACTTGAAGGCGCTGGAGAACAACCAAAACCAACGGAGCCGGTGGACACTTGGAAGAAGAGCGCAATACTGGGTAAGTTTCCTGTTTTGATGGCTTAGCCTGAGGGCAGCCCCCAGTCCTCCTCTCTAGCGGTGACAAAAACTGGGAGGGAAACCCACAATCTCGCAGGTTTGAAGGCAATCATAGTAGATATACAGACAGGAGTTATCGAGTGCTGAGTTGTGTCTCTTCAAAATGCATATGCTGAAGACTTAACCTCGTGTATGTTGGAATGTGGCTGGTACTTGGAAATCGGGTCACTGCAGATATAACTTAGTTGAGATGAGGTCAGGGTAGAGGAGAGTGGGCCCCAGTCCACCAGTGGGAACCGGGACACAGCCCTGCATCCAGGGAGAGTGATATATGGAGATTGGGGGAGATAAGTTCAGGAACAAATTTTCAAAACTTTCCAAGCATAAAAAAAATTTAAGAGAGCTAAGAGAACATACCACATGGAAAAAGGAATATATTAAAGTAAAACATCCAATAAATACAACATTAAAATAGATTTAGAACCCTAACCATCTGGTGATCCCAGGGTCTTGGAATGGAATCTGACATCAGGCTCCTTGCTCAGCGGGGAGCCGCCTTCTCCCTCTGCCTGCTGCTCCCCCTGTCTGTGCTCACTGTCTCTCTCTTTCTCTCTCTTTGACAAATAAAATCTTAAGAAAAACAAAAATAAAAGACCCCTACCTGTCCCCTGTTTCAATGGAAACTCATCTGTTAAAAGAAAAAGATTTTCAGATTCATAAAGCAAAACCCCACTGCATGCTGTGTTTAGAGATGCCCCTAAATCGGAGTCATTCAGAGTGGCTGGTGCTGGAGAACTACAGAGGTACAGTGGCAGATAGGACAGTAAGAAAGCAGAGGTTCGGATCATGATATCAGGAAATGTTACACTTGGACAAAAAAGCATTAAATGGGAGAGCAGAATATGTCTCGGGCACAGGGGTGCAAGGATACTGGCTGGGGGGCAGGGGGAAGGGAGTGTGGGGACAGGGCCCAAACATACCAGATTTGGCCACTTGCTGCTGACAAAATCCAAAGGCAGAGAGACAGTGATGGTGAAACGAGGAAGGGATTTATTTCAGCGAGGCAGATGTGTCTCAAACACTGTGGGCAAAGTGCCCCCCATACGTCCAGGTTTATCGAAGGAAAATGTGGGACAGAGTTTGGTAGGTTCCTGCAGGTGAGAAGTAAAAATCAGGATGCTCACTGTCTCAGGGTTAGTCATGCGGGATCTCGCTGGCTCGGGGCAGTCCTTGCTGAGTGAGGGGGTAGTTTTGTTTCCCTCCCCGGGGTGGGGGTTGCTCTGCTGGCATGGTCTTTGCCTGCCTTAGGCGATGAGCTGGAAAGAAGGACTTGATCCGTTAGAAAGTCTGAGGTCGGGATAAAAAGCTGAAGTCCTCTTTCAGATACAGGATAATGCCAGGAGCCACAACTCGCTGTGATACTGCACTCGTTAGGGATGTATATGATCTAAATAACATTGAAACTACCTTCATAAACCAGAAACTTAAGGATATACAAGTGCAATACATAAAACTATGCTAAAACTAGCAGATGTCACTTTTGGTCCAAAACAGGGCACAAGTCACGTGGAAAAAAATGAGATTCTAGAAAATCTAACCAGCACATTCCAACGTGTGGGAGATATATATATTTTTTCATGCTAACAGGATCTCACCACAAGGACATGCCAGGTTTTTCTGCTTTTCTGCCCCGGGACCTTCTCAAAGAATCCTGAGCCCTGCTGAAATACACTGAATGTGCCTCTCTCCACCACCAAATTTGGGGTTGAAGCCCTAACCCAAGGTGTGATAGTATTTAGAGGTGAGGCCTTCGGAGGTCTTTAGTTTTAGATGAGATCAAGTGAGGCCCTTGTGATGCAATTAGTGCCCTGATGAGAAGAGAAACCTGCCTGCTTGTCCCTCTCTCTTCACTAAGAGTGGACACAGTGAGAAGATGGCCGTTCACAGGCCTGGAAGAAAATCCTCCCCACCATGACCATGCTGGTGCTGTGTTCTGACTTTCAGCCTCTGGAACCTGGGGGAATACATTTCTGTTGCCCAAGTCATCTCTTCTATGATCTTTCTGATGTTGAGCAGATGAATACAGCTGCTTAGCCCAGGAGCTAGCCTGGGAGAATATGGGGTAGTACTAATGCCCAGTGCCTTCTGGCAACAAAGCTGGATGGGCAGCTGATGGGGAAAAGTGAGAATTTCTGAGTTGCTGAGGCTAAGTTCCTGGGGAGTATGCCTGAGAGATGGGACACGCTTCCTCCACCCAGCCCAAACTGATAGCATTAAGGGCTCCACCTCAAGCACAACCAGGAAAGAATATGGGGGCCCTAACTGCCTTTGCTCTATCTTGCTTATAGGGCAGAAGTTTTCCACCAAGAGAGGCCAGCCACCACCCCCCAGCCCACTCCTAAAGCGGGGTGTCACTCCAAAAGAAGCCAGCTCCAGAGATTTCACCCAGGGGAGAGGCAGTCCATGGGATTAGGAAGCATCCAAGCTCTCCCCCAAAAGAACTGACTGTATTTGAAACAGAACAGGAGGAAATTCAATACTGAGGACACTCTCAGAAACAATGCATATGGAGGAGCTGGTGGCTCAATTAGGGTTGCAGGTTAACCAGAGGCCAGCTAACCTAACCAGAAAATCTAGGCAGAGACAACTACAAAGAACCCTCCTGAGGTCAGAACAAACCTCAGAGACCTACCTCAAAAACATCCCCTGCAATGGGGTCAATTTAATCAGAGCAGAGTATGGGGCAATGGATACCCCAGGCCAGTAAAACAATAGAGCAGTCAGCTGGCACTAGGTGAGCCTGACAGCAGGCAGGCACAGAGAAAGAGTCCCAGCAAGTCCTGCAAGAGCCTCTGTCATGCCAGATGACTGTGCACCTGCCCAAGCGCACACCCTCCGTGAAGCAGCATCAGAGGCTTCACTCTGGGGGTAAGGGGGGGAGTAGAAATCACGGAAATATTGCAGCCAGTCACTAAACAAATGAGCAAACAACAACATGCCCTGGAGTGGAAGGAAATCATTATGAATTGATCAGAGTTGCTACTATATACTTCTAAAATGTATAGTTTTCAACAGATAATTATGGAACACTCAGAGAGAAGACCCACAAAGCAGTGATTATAAATATGTGCAAAGAGCTAAGAGAGGGGCGTCTGGGTGGTTCAGTGGGTTAAGAATCCGCTTTCTGCTTAGGGTCATGATCTCAGGGTCCTGGGATCGAGCTGCCCATCGGGCTCTCTGCCCAGTGGGGAGCCTGTTTCTCCTTCTGGCCCTCCATCTCCAACTCATGATCTCTCTCTAAAATAAATAAATACAATCTTAAAAAAAAAGTTAATGGAAACCATTCTTAAAAAGTAAAGGAAGGAATGATGACAGTGTCTTAAAGAAAATATCAACACAGGGCACCTGGGTGGTTCAGTTCGTTGGACATCTGTGTTCAGCTCTGATCATGATCTCAGGGTCCTGAGCCCTGCATCAGGCTCCCTCTCTTCCCTTCTCATCTCTCTCTCACTACCCCCCTCTCTCTCAAATAAAATCTTTAAAAAATATATCAATACAGGGGCGCCTGGGTGGCTCAGTTGGTTAAGCGACTGCCTTCGGCTCAGGTCATGATCCTGGAGACCCGGGATCGAGTCCCACATCGGGCTCCCTGCTTGGCGGGAGGCCTGCTTCTCCCTCTCTCACTCCCCCTGCTGTGTTCCCTCTTTGGCTGTGTTTCTCTCTGTCAAATAAATAAAATCTTTTAAAAAAATATATCAATACAATAAATAGAAATTTAAAAAACCAAATGGAAATTCTGGAGTTGAAAAATGTAACAAAAATAAAATACTAGAGAGGTTTAACATTGCATGAAAGCAGGCAAAAGAAAATCAGCAATTTTGAAGATAAATTTATAGAGATTATGTAAACTAAAAACTGAAGAGAAAAAAATGACAAAACGTGAACAGAGTCTCAGAGTTACGTGGGACACCGTTAAGCATACCCACATACGTATAGTGGGAAGGAGAATACAGAGAGGAAGGAGAGATAATAGCTGAATACTCCCCAAATCTGGTGAACAATATTGATTTTTACATCCAGAAAGCTCAATAAACTCCGTAAATCCACAGATGCTAAAAGCCAAATATAAAGAGAAAAAGTTGTGGAAAATGTAAGATACTAACTTTAGAGGAAGCCAAGTGGTAACTCTGAGTTATGGGAACTCTCTCTACCATGTTTGCCACTCTTCTGAACTCTACAATTATTCTCAAAGAAAAAAGTAAAAATAAAAAGGCAATGAAGACAGACTAGAAGAAAATGTTTTGTTTTGATTTTAAGATTTTACTTATTTTAAAGAGTGCGAGAAGCAGAGGGGAGGGGAAGGAGTCTCAAGCAGATTCCTTGCTGAGTGAGGAGCCCAACACGTGCTCATGACCCCCAGATTATGACCTGAGCCAAAACTAAGAGTCAGGCACCTGACCTACTGAACCACTCAGGTGCCCCAAAAATGTTATTTTTCTAAATATATATCTCAAAGAACTTACATCTAGAGTTTATAAACTCCTACAACTCATTAACAAAAGACAATCCAAATAAAAATTGATACATTTTAAAAAATGGATTATCTGGAGCACCACTTCACAAAGGAAGACACAGGAATGGTTAGTGAGCACAGAGAAAGGCATTCAACATCATGATTAATCAAGAAATGTAAATTCAAATCACAAGATACCACTCGACACCCATTAGAATCTTGGTGAACAGATGAAACAGTGGAGCTTTCCTTAACTGATGATGGGCGTATGACATGGCACAATCTCTTTGGAAAAAGTTTTTGCAATTTCTTATAGTTAAATATCCAGTTATCAAGGACCCAACGATCCTGCGCGTGAGTACGTTCCCAAGAGAAATGAAAAGCCATCTTCACAAAACTACTATACACAAATATTTATAACACCATTATTCATAATGCCAAAACCTGAAAATAACCCAAATGGGTACCAGGAGAATGGATAGATTGTGGTACAGACACAATGGAAAAGTGGTCAGCAATGAAAGGGAAGAGGTTACTGACGTTCACAACAGCACTTGAGATCTCAGAAACACGCTGAGTGAAGAAGTCACTCAGTAATACATCACTTATATGAGGTTCAAAAACAGCAAACTAATCTCTCGAGATAAAAGTCAGAGTATCCGTTTCCTCTGGTATGAGAGGATTTACTGGGAAGTGACACAAAGGAATTTTGGGGGTGGACAATGTTTTATATCTTCATTTGGCTGTTAGTTTCACATGCTTGTACTGAGTTGGAAAATTCTATAGTTTTCCTCCTGTGTAGTTTAAAACCCAGTCTTTCCCTCCTGAGTTTCTCCAGGGGCTGCTTGACTCTCCCAGAGGACACTTCACTTTGGACCCTTCTGGTCACCAAATATGTGAGAATTTTTCCCACACAAAACAATTGTCTGCAACACCACCTGGGCACACCTTAATTCAATCCCACAGGTGAAGGGCTCAGTCTCACAAGCCTGCTCCCGTCCTACCCCCATGCCAGTCACAAGATGTATATCCACAATGTCTGTCCCACTTGGGTACAAATCCCACTACATCTCCTCAGGTTTGATTAATTTGCTAGAGCAGCTCACAGAACTCAGGGAGACACTTACTCACATTTACCAGTTTATTAAAAAACACAATAAAGGATACAAACGAACAGCCAGATGAAAAGATAAATGGGACAAAGTCTGGGAGTGTCCCAAGCACAAGAACTTAAGTCCCCATGGAGTTGAAGTGTGTCACTCTCCCGGTGTGAGTGTGTGTGCCAACCTGGAAACATCTGAAGGTTATGCTATTGGGATTTTATGGAGGCTTGCTAAGATAGGCCTGAGCCATCACTGACTCCATGTCCAGCCCCTGTCCCCTCTCTGGAGGATGAAGAGTGGGGATGAAATTCCAAGCTACTAATTGTCGTCTGTGGTCTTTTTGCTTGACTGGTCCCCAGGCACCCAGCAGAGTCATCTCATTAGAACAGAAGATGCTCCTGGTGCTCTTATTAACACTTAGGAATTTACGAGTATCTGGGAGCTCTGTGCCAGGTACTGGGTGGGGGCAGAGACCAATCTGTGTTATTTTCTATTGTCTCATACATACGTTTGTCAAAAATTATTAAAACATGTAATTGAAGATCTCTGCATGTGACTGGATACAAACTATACCTTAACAAAACAGTCAAAAAGGAATGTCATAGCAGGGCGCCTGGGTGGCTCAGCTGGTTGGGTGGCTGGCTCTTGATTTTGGCTCAGGTGGTGACCTCAAAGTCATAGATCAAGACCTGGGTGGGACTCTGTGCTCAGCGGGAAGTCTGCTTGAGATTCTCTCTCTTTCCCTTTTCTCCCCTCCCAAAAAACACTCTCTAAATAAATGAATAAATAAAAAACTGTAAAAAAAAAAGCAAATTTATAAGCTCAAACTTAAATTCAGAAATATCTCTAATTATTCAATAAGCCAAAATTTGAAATATGCTTTATTTCTGCCATCCTTCTGTTCTAGTTACCAGAGATAGCATCCCTAGTCAGGGAGCTTTCCAGGTCTTGTGGGGCCTGAAGTGTATGTAATTTTGGAGGTCTATAGTTAGCTGGAGAATACAAATCTATAGTTAGGCAGGAATGAGAATATTCACCTAAAATTTATAAAACAAAGCAAATTAACAAATTGTAAAAAGCTGACAAATGCCACAAACATCACAAATCGAATCCAATATATATCTTTTGATTAATTTGTTGCCTGACAAACCTCCATATTTTTCCATACATATTTTGGCTGCATGCTCTTTGATCACCAGCTTCATAGTGATCATAGTGATTTGCAGTATCCTTTTCTATAGAGAGAAGAGAAAAATATTTTACTCTGCTAACACAGTTGTATATATATTTCAAAATTATATATATTTATCACATGACTCAGTATTTTGATAGCTTATTAAGATGTGTTCAAGGTTTAACTTAATCCTCAGAAGTTATTGCTTATGGTTGGATGATCAGGCCCTGGAAATATTCCCGTAAAAATGTATGGTATTTATAATTGGATAGGCTGCATTACTGAGTATATTCCTGGTGAAAGAGTACCTCTATTTTGACTGGGCATCTATGAGAACTAAATCCTGTGCTTGTAATTGCACACGTCTAACACATGCAGGAATGCTCTGTAGGCTGGCTTCGGTGTATGTGCATTCCAAGCCCAACTCTACTACAACTGACATCCTTTTGGTGCCAGGCATATGGTCTTTTTGTGTGTGTGGTTTTTTGGGTTTTATTGGTTTTTTTGTTTTTGTTTTGTCTTTGGCGGGGGATGCAGGAGGGCAGAGAATTTTTTCCATTAACATATAATGTATTATTTGTTTCAGGGGTGCAGATCTATGAATTATCAGTCTTACACAATTCACAGTACTCACCATAGCACATCAGTACACTTGTATCTTAGGGTAAATACCCAGTAGTGTGATTGCTGGGTCACAGGGTAGCTCTATTTTTAACTTTTTGAGGAACTTCCATACTGTTTTCCAGAGTGGCTGTACCAGCTTGAATTCCCACCGACAGTGTAGGAGGGCTCCCCTTTCTCTACATCTGGAGAGAGAGAATCTTAAGCAGGCTCCACATAGCAGAGAGCAGATGCAGAGCTCCATCTCACAGCCCTTAGGTCACCACCTGAGCCAAAATCAAGAGTCAGACAATTAATCCACTGACCACCCCTCCCAGGATGCCCCCCCGGCAACACTGCTGACCCACACCTTTATATCATGACGTTAGGAGAGTTGGCTCTATGTGATTAGCAGGGCTGTTGGAAGCCATTCCAACACCAGAACACCTAGGAATAACTTAATTCTACAGAAATGACTGCAAATCCCATGAAGATATTTTGTCAACCCTGAACGCATCTCCAGCTCCTCTCCATCCTAGCCCGATCCAAGTCACGCTGGGGCGACCTACTAGGAGTAGAGCTGAGGAGGCGTGTAACCAAAGGAAAGTTGAAGAAGGAATAACAAGACTCTAGTTGAAATAAACCTCACACTTTGCCAATTTTGTAGAAACATGACCATTACGACCTGGGTGCTGGTCCTCTTCCTGGGACCTTGGAAAGGGGTGTGCGATTGGGTGATCTTGAAGCATAGTTAGCACTGACCTTGTTCATCTCAGCCTGTCTTAGTCTAGTTCTTAGCTAGCAGGGTACTTCTTGAGGGACTCTCCTCCCACAGGAACAGCAGAAACCTCAGCTGTTTCCTTTTCCTCCAAGAAAATCAGACTCTTGTGTTTGAGTTGTGTTTAGAGATGGAGTGGTTGATTTCCTCCAAAAGAGGAACTCTTCATCATTCCCAGAATGCAAAAGGAAGAGAGCTCAAGTGAGGACTTTGTAGCGAATGCACTCCCGCGAACCACAGTGGCCCCTTCAGGAACCGGAAGTCTTTTTTGAGACAAGGCGGTTTGTGAGGAAAAACCACTTTGGTGGAGTTGGGTCTGAAAACAAGCTGTTCATGATCTCCCGTGATAGTGAGAATTTACAAGAGGAAGTAATTAGAAACTTCAAAAGGTATATAGAGAGGGAAGTGGGGACAGAATCTAGAAAAATTCACTTACACTTTCTGTGAAAGACATGCATGAAAAACTAGAGTCCTTTATTTTTCTGGTGAGAAAGAGGAGTTATATCATTGTGGAGAGGAAACTTAGACCTCTGGCCACCTCAAACCATTTCTGGGGCAAAGGTATAATGGACATGTCCCTAAATTAATATATAAATAAAAATCTACCCCCCACCTTGTTTTACTCAGCTCTAGTCTGAGGCAGTGTGGTATAAAGAAGAGTGCACCCACAATGCAGTGAACCCAGGTTTTAATCTCCATCCGTCGCTCATTAACTTTGTCACTGTGGGTAAGTTCAACTCTCTGTGCCTCAGTTTCTCATTTGTAAAATATTGATACCAACACCTACATCATCAGCTTCTTGTGATGATCCTCAGGGATAATTCACAGAAAGCACATGGAATAATGCCTCCCACGGTAAATACTCAATATATGTTGACTATCATGGTGGTGTCATTATTTGGTTTAGATAGTCCTTGCTCTGCCCCTCACTTGCCATAAAACCCTGGGCATATTATTTCACCTTTTCAATCCTCAGTTTCTTTGTCAATAATATGCCACTCTGCAGGATTTCTATGAGGACTGGCGATAATGAATCTATGTTGAATAAAGTTGAGATTCTTAAAAGTAGAAACTCTTATACGTGAGAGTGGACAGCTCAGTAAGAATTAATAGTGTGTTCGAAAATGATTTCTGAATCACATCACCCTTGTTCAAAGTGGGCATTGTTTAGGGTAGAAAAGGAGTCGTGAGATGCAGCCAGGACTGGCCACTCGAAGGGGACGAGCGCACAGATGTTAGTGCTGCTGGATTAGCCGTGAGATGGACTGACGTGGAAGAGGATGCGGCGTGTAATAGGAGACACTTCCTGGAGATGTGTGGATGGCGAGCAGCCAAAACAGCCCCCAGATGTTCCCTGCCTCCTGGTGTCCATGCCTTGTGTCCCTCTCCCACACTGCATCATGGTTGGGCTCTGTGACCAACAGAATATGGCAGGATTAGGTCACCTTTTATGTTGAAATATAATTCACGTGCATAAAAGTCCATCTTTTGAAGCATGTGATTCGGTGAGTTTTAGTGTATTCACAAAGCTGTGCAACCATCACCACTCATTGTAGAACACCCTCGAAAGAAGCCCTTGTACCCATTAGCAGTGTCCTCCCATCTGCCGGTCCCCCAGCCTGGAGTCCTACTAATCTGCTTTTTATCCATTGTGTGGCTTTGTTTATCCACTCATCGGTTCACAGACATTTGGGTTATTTCGGCCTTTTTGCTATTGTGAATAGTGCCACTATACATTTTATTTTTATTCTTTGTCACTCATCTATGTTAGCGTTCGGGACTGTGGATTTTCTAGAGCTGATATTCATTTCCAGGTTTCTTGTGGTTTTTTTTGCTTTGGCTATTGCTTTTTTTTTGCTTTGGATCGATGTCTTCTCTGTGCCCTAGAATGCACTCAGTTTTGGAAAAATTTCACGGGCGCTTGAAAGCAAGATGCATGCTTGACTTTTGGGATTTTATATCTTAATTAGCTATCCCTTATTAACATTTTATTTATGTTAGTAATTGTCTTAGCCATATGTGACTTCAGGTAACAGAAAACCCACCTCAGAGTGGCTTGAGCAGTAATGGGATTCATTGGCTGACAGGACCGTAGGTGTGGAGGTAGGGGTGAGCCTCAAATTTACCTACCAGAGGCCACACATCAGATAATTCCCCTGTGATTCTCTTGCAAGACGGCTAGATAGTTCCTGATCTCACATTCCCACACAACAACATTCTAAAGACAGCTGACCATGTCTCTCTCTCTTTTTTAAGAATGAGGGAACTTTGCCCAGAGACCCCAACAAATTTCCCAAAACTTTTTGGCTTAAATCAGGTTATTTGCCCCCATCCGATCCTAATAGTTACTGGTAAGGGACATGGCATGCAGTCATCTGGGGCCTGGTTTGCTGAAACGGTCACGGCTGGGCCTGACAGGATGGTTCTGCTTCGGTTAGAACAATGAAGATCTACTCCTAATTCCAGGAGGGCCTCATTGCCTCCCTCGCTCTTACCCCTTTCTCTAGTTGTTTCTGCTTAGTGAGGATTGGGTTAGAAGTATCACATGAACCACCGGAGAAATAGCCACAGTATTCCACTACTATTAAAATCTCTTTATGTTTCATTAGTAGCAAAAAGGTAAACTAAGATCTTCTAGTGCTATTTCTCTTTGTGGTTGGTTCCCTCCGGATTTGCTTTGTTTTTATGTTTTATTTGGTGTGAAATGTGTGCGACTGTTAAGTCATGAATGTGGAATGGCATGATTATCTCATTTAATGCTCTTTAATTTTTCTTTAATTTGCCATTATCTGATATTAAAATCTCTGCTTTCTCTCTTTTTATTGTGCCTCATATGACTCTTTCTCTCCTTTTATCTTTGAACATCCTGAGGCACGTACTTTCAGCTGCGTCCTTTATAAATAGCTTGGCTTTCTGATCCAATATGAGTATTTTCTTATAACAGCAAAATGAATCCCACAGGTTTTGGGTATTGATTCAATACACTAAATCTTCTTTTACTTTATAATTAGATTTACATTGGATTCCTACTTTGAAAAATAAGGAAATAAGCCCAATTCTATTCTGCATCTGTCCGCACATTTTTGCCTTCACACCCAAGTTTGGTTACCCAAATGTTATTGTTACACCTTTAAATGATATGCAAATATTTCTCACATTAACTTGGAACGGTGTCTTTTAACTCTCCATTATGCATATTGTAGCATTTATCAGTCGCTCATTTCCCTTTATTGAGAGTAATATATGAATACACTACATTATGTTTATCCATTCACCAGTTAATTGACATCTGGATTATTTCTAGTTTTTGTCTGTTGTGAATTATGCAGCTATGAAAATTTACTTTAAAATATTTGTGTGGGCATATGTTTCCATTAATTATGGATGGATATCTAGGAATAAAACTGGTCCATTGCATGATACATTTACACCCAACTTTTTAAAGAAAATGCCAAAATGGGGACCCCTGGGTGGCTCAGTTGGTTAAGTAGGCTTTCAGCTTGGGTCATAATCCCAAGGTCCTGGGATAGAATTCTGCATTGGGCTCCTTGCTCACAGGGAGCCTGATGCTCCTCCTGCTTGTGTGCTGTCTCTCTCTCTCTCTCTCTCTCTCTGACAAATAAATGAATAAAATATTAAAAAAAAAGAAAATGCCAAAATGTTTTCCAAAGTGACTATACCATTTTACATTCCCATTAGCATTACACGAGGTTACAGTTTATCCATATCCTCACCAACATTTGGTACATTGTTTTCTTTTTAATTAAACCATCCTAATAGATGTGTAGAAGTGTCTCATTGCAGTTTTAAGTTGCATTTCCCTATGGTGTTGGGCATCTCTTCTTGTGCTTGTTAGTCATTCAAATATCTTCTTTGGTGAAATGGGTATTCAAATCTATTGCCTATTATTCAATTATATTATTTGTCTTATTATTGAGTTATAAGAGTTCTTTATATATTTTGGATCAAGTCCTTTATTAGGTAAGTGATTTGCAAATATTTTCCTCTGTTTTTGGTGTGACTTTTAATTTTTAATGCTATTTCTTAAAGAGTTTAAGTTTTGGGGCTCCTGGGTAGATCAGTTGGTTAAGTGTCCGACACACTCTCTCTCTCTCTTTTTAAAAAGATTTTATTTATTTATTTGACAGAAACACAGCCAGAGAGGGAACACAAGCAGGGGGAGTGAGAGAGGGAGAAGCAGGCCTCCCACCGAGCAGGGAGCCCGATGTGCAGCTCGATCCAGGCACTCCGGGATCATGACCTGAGCTGAAGGCAGTCGCTTAACCAACTGAGCCACCCAGGTGCCCCGGCTAAGTGTCTGACTCTTAATCTCAGCTCAAGTCTTGATCTCAAGATTGTGAGTTCAAGCCCCATGTTGGGCTCCATGCCCAACATGAAGCCCACTTTAACCAAAAAAGAAAAACAGTAGTTTTAAGTTTTGATGAAGTCTGTTTGATCAATTTGTTCTGCTATGAATCATGGTTTGAGTATCATATCTAAGAAATGCTTGCTTAATCCAAGATCGCAAAGATTTTTCTGGAATGTATCTTAGCTATTATACTTATGTCTGTGATCTATTTGAAGTTGATTTCTGTGTCCTGTGGGTTAAGGATTTTTTTTCTTTTCCCTCAGGACCATTTGTTGAAAAGAATATTCTTGGGGCACCTGGATGGCTTAGTCATTAAGCGTCTGCCTTCGGCTCAGGTTATGATCCCAGGGTCCTGGAATTAAGCCCCTCACGGGACTCCCTGCTCAGCAGGAAGCCTGCTTCTCCTTCTCCCACTCCCCCTGCCTGTGTTCCCTCTCTCTCTGTCAAATAAATAAAAATATTTTTTTAAAAAAAAGGGTAGCTGCTATTAAAAAAAGAAAGAAAGAAAAGAATATTCTTTCCCCCACTGAATTGCCTTGATAGTTTTGTTGAAAATGAATTGGCCATAAGTATAAAGATTTATTTCTTAATTCTCTCAATTCTGCTTCATTGATATCTATATGTATCCTTACACTAAAACCACCCAAACTGTAAAACCTTTATAGTATGTTTTAAAAAGAGGTATATGAAATCCTATACTATTCTTACTTTTCAAAATTATTTTGTCTACTTTAGGTTCTTTGCATTCCACATACAATTTGGGAACAGCTTCTCAATTTCTATTAGAATGCTTGCTGGGATTTAGAGAGATTACATTGAAACTTAGATCATCTGGGGATAACTGCCACCTATCAATAGTGAGTCTGCCAATCCATGGAAATGGAACGTTTCCCACTTATTTAGCTTTCCTTTATCATAGCAATGTTTTCTAATTTTTGGTGTACTTGTCTTTTATTAAATTATTCCTAAGCATTTTATTCCTTTTGATACTATTGTGAAAAAAAAATTATTTTCTTAACAGTATGGAGGTTCCTCAAAAAATTAAAAATAGAATTACTATATGATCCAGTAATTTCACTACTGGGTATTTCCCCAAAGAATACAAAAACACTAATTCAAAAAGATATATACACCCCTTGTTTATTGCAGCATTACTTACAGTAGTCAAATTATGGAAGCAACCCAAATGTCCACTGGTAGATGAGTGGATAAAGAAGATGTGGTATATATATGTCCAATGGAATATTACTCAGCCATAAAAGAATGAAATCTTGCTATTTGTAACAATATGGATGGAGCTAGAGGGTATAACGCTAACTGAGATGAGTAGGAGTAAAACAAATACTATGATTTCACTCATATGTGGAATTTAAGAACCCAAACAAATGAACAAAGAGACGACCTAAAAAACAGACTCCTCTCTATAGAGAACAAATGGTTACCAGAGAGGAGGTAAGTGGGGAGATGGGTTAAATAGGTGATGAGGATTAAGAGTACATGTGCTGTGCTGAGCACTGGAGTTAAATACAGAACTGCTGAATCACCCCATTTACACCGGAATCTAATACAACATTGTAACTGTACTTGAATTAAAGAAAAAAAGAATTATTTTCTTGATTTCATTTTTGGATTGTTTGTTGCTGACATATAGAAATACAATTGATATTTTACTTCATCTTATATCCTGCAAACACGCTAAACTCATTTATTAGTTCTCGTAAACTTTTGTTGACTCTTTAGGATTTTCTCCATATTAGATTATGTCCTCTGGAAATAAAGACTAGCTTCTTTCTTTCAACCTATAGGGCTTTAATATACTTTTCTGACATTATTGCATTTCTTTACTACACTGTTGAATAAGAGTGGTGAAAGCAGATGTTCTTGCCTTATTCTTGATGTTAGAGAAAAAAACATTCAGTCTTTTGTTTTTAAGAATAATATTGTAGCTTTATAAGGTTGAGAAAATTCCTTTATATTCCTATTTTGTTGAGAGTTTTTATCATGAGTGGTTTTTGACTGTTGTCAATGCTTTTTTTGTTTCTATTGAGATGACTGTGTGGGTTTTGTCCTTTATTCTATCAGCATGATGCATTACATAAATTGATTTTTGAATGTTAAATCAGTCTTGAGTTCTTGGCATAAATCATACCTGGTCATGGCATATAATCTTTATTGCCCATTGTCGAATTTGATTCGCTAATATTTTATTAAGGATTTCTGTGTCTATGTTAATTAGGGATTTGACCTATGGTTTCTTTTCTTATCATAGCTTTGTATGGCTTTGTTATTAGGGTTATACTAGATTCCAGATGAGCTGGAAAATATTCCCTCCTCTTCTATTTGCTGAAAGATTTTATGTGGGATTGATATTTTTTTTTCAAAAACTTGACAGAATTCAAAGTCATCTGGACTTGAGGTTTATTTTTCTGTAGGAAGATTTTTTAAATTACAAATTTAATATCTTTGTTATAGGCCTGTTTAGCTTTTCTGTTTATTTTTTAGTCAATTTTGATAATTAGTGTCTTACTAGGAATTTATCCACTTCATGTTGGCACAAAATTATCCATACCAGTCCCTTATAATCTTTATTGTTTTCATAGGGTTGGCACTGATGATGATTTTTTTGGTCTGATTTTGGTAATTTCTGTCTTGTCGTTTTTTCTTGATCAGTCTAACTGAAGTTCATCCATTTTGTTGAGACTTTCAAAGAACCAGCTTTTGTCTTTATTGATTTTTTCCTATTGTTGTTCTGTTTTCTATTTCACTGATTTCCATTCAGATCTTTATTATCTCCCTTAAGCTTCCTTATGTTCTAGGTTTAATTTACTCTTCTTTTTCTAGAGTATTAAAATGGAAGCTTAGATTATTGATTTGAGATCTTCCTTTTTATTTATCATTATTTTTAAAATATTTTATTTATTTATTTGAGAGAGAGAGAGAAGCTGAAAGGAGGCTGGGGAAGGGGCAGGGAGAAGCAGGCTCCCCGCCGAGCAGGGAGACCAATGTGGGGCTCGATCCCAGGACCCTGGGATCACTACCTGAGCTGAAGGCAGACACTTTATCCACTGAGCTACCTGGGCATCCCCATTTTTAATCTTTTTAAGATTTTACTTTAGAGAGAGAGAATACATATGTGGGGGAAAAAACAAAGGAAGAGGGAGAGAAAAAATCTGAAGCAGACTCCACAATGAGCACAGAGACTGATTCAGGGCTGGATCTCATAACTCTGAGATCATGGCCTGAGCCTAAATCAAGAGTTGGACGCTTAAACCAAATGAGCCACCCAGGTGCACCTGAGATCTTCCTTTTTAATGCAGGCATTTAAAGCTATAAATTTCCTTTAAGTGATACATTACATACATCCCATAAATTCTTTTATGTTCTTATTTTCATTAGGCTCAAAATATTTTAAAACTCCCATTTATGAGTTCTTTTGACACATGGGTCCCTAGAAATGTGCTGCTTAATTTCCAAAGATTTGAGGATTTTCCAAATTCCTGTTGATTTCTAATTTGTTTCATCTAATAGTCAGATATTTTAAGTGATTTAAATTTTTTTTTTTAATTTACTGAGACTTGTTTTAAGACTAGCATGTGATCTATGCTGGAGAATATTCCATATGTCCTTGAAATAATGTGCTTCTCTTGCTGTTGTGGGGCGGAGTGCTCTACAAAATGTTAGGTAAGTTGAGATGGTTAATAATGTTCTTCAAGTCTTCTATATTCTTGCTAACATAAACTACAAAATGTGTAGTCAGATTGTAGTTGGAGCTTACGTTTTAATTTATTCTGACGATATGAATCTTTTGATTGGGGTGTTTAATTCATTCACATTTAATGTAATTATTGATATGGTTAGATTTATACCTGGAATTTTTCTATTTGTCTTCTGTATGTCTGTAACTTTTTGGGAGGCGCCTAGCTAGCTCAGTGGTGCAGCTTATGACTCTTGATCTTGGGGTTGTGAGTTTGTGCCCCAGGTTGGGCGTAGAAATTACTTTAAAAACGAATCTTAAAAAAACCCCACTTTTTTGTTACTCTGTTTCTCCTTATTGCCACTTTCATGTTAGCAAAAATTTTAGTGCATCATTTAAAATCCTCTGCTGATTTTTTAATTGTACATTTTGAACTGTCGTCTTCATGGTTTCTGTAGGGATTTCGTATGCATCATAATTTATAACAGTCTACTTCAGATTAAAACTCATGTAATTCTGATAAAACACAGGAACTTTATTATACTATTTCCTCTTCTCTCATTACATTTCTGCTTGTTTAGATGCTATTTACAATGCTTATATTTAATATATTTATATTTTTGTATATAGGTTATAACATTGTATAGATACTGCACATACATGTGCTATTACATCTATATATTCTTTTTTTAAAAAAAGATTTTATTTATTTAAGACAGCGAGAGAGTATGAGAGAAACAGGCTCCCCATGAGCAGGGAGCCCAATGCGGAGCCTGATCCCAGGACCCCAAGATCATGACCCAAGCCAAAGGCAGATGCTTAACCAACAGTGCTACCCATGCACCCCTAACTTTTTCTTTTTTAAGTACTGAAATGACACAAGCATGCCAATCAGAATCTACCAACACTGCTTGAACTTCAAATGAGTACAACTTCAAAACAAAACAAAACAGAACAACCCACGGATCTTATAGTTTGAATGGATAGCATGGCAGCTAAGTTATTCAATCAGACAGACCTATGCAGACCCTTTCCAAAAAGTATCTGTCTTGATATTGCCAACTGAAATGTATCATGGACAGAATTTTTTAAAAATTTTTATTTATTTATTTGACAGAGAGAGAGATCACAAATAGGCAGAGAAGCAGGCAGAGAGAGAGGAGGAAGCAAGCTCCCCACTGAGCAGAGAGCCCGATGTGTTACTTGATCCCAGGACCCTGAGTCATGACCTGAGCCAAAGGCAGAGGCTTAATCCTCTGAGCCACCCAGGAACCCTGGACAGAACCTCTTCACAACAAAACTGAAGGATTTTAGAAGAGTTGCCCTAGTATAGATTTTAACTTGAAACCAGACTGTCTTCAGATCTACAGATATATTACTTAGGATTTATTTAAAAGAGCTGCAGAATACCTTCTTTAGTCAAAAGATTCCAAAAACTTGTTTCCCACATAATCCTATTTTTTTTTCTGAATAGTGACATCAGCAATGCAATACTAGTGTACTTTAAGAGGAAAAAACTTCATGTAAATATTTCTGCATATTGGAGCTAGTTGATTGAAATCTCTGGCTTTTAGACACCAGTCAAGTGCCTCCATTCAGACCATGCCAATTCAAACCTAACCTTGAACCTGGCTCTACGTATTTCATAAACTTGCCTTGCTTGAATATAAATAGATGAGCAAGGAGTAGCTGTAAAATTTCCCCATAATTTTCCTTCTTTTTGTTCCATAGACAGTGAGAAATTTTTTCCCCACCTGCAGGCACATGTTTATAAGTTCCTGTTCAAAGGGGAAGCTCACACTATCAGAGTGAGTGCATTTCAAACATGCAAGCAGATGCTTTTACATGTATATAAAGAGAACTAATTAATAGTCACATCAAGGAGGGAAATTTGGGATGAGATGTCCAGACTGAAGGAAGCTTAGTGGCTGCACCATTGAAAGCTCTTACTAGAAAAGGAGAAAATCTCATCATCTCAAGTAGTAGGGGAAGGACTTTGGGAAAGTATTGCTCCCAGTCGGAAAGTGCCTTAATTAGCTGCCTTGGAGCCATGGAAAGTGCATGGGTGCCAAGGTTGCTCCCGTACCTGGCTTCCCTGTGGGCCACTACCATACTTCAACGTCAAGACTTCCTTTCCACCTTCCAGTGATCACACAAGTTGTTTAGGAGTGAATGACAATTTAAAGTGATGTTTTTAAAGTAACAGGCAGTTCTTGACTGCAATATCACTAAGAGCATGTCCTAATCCCTGTTGGCTAGGTCATGGGACCAGATGTAGCAACAAAATGCATTTTCCAAGATAGCAGGGTTCTGAGTCAGGTGAACTGGCTACCTTCTTAGTCTCCTCTGGCTGTGAACTGACTCTGAATGAGAAAATTCCTGAAGGGTTTATGATTTAATGAAAATATATGAGTTTTTTCTTTGCTTCAGTTGTCTTTCTTTTGTTTCCTAGTATATTCATTCTTAACTATCACTTGGGGTTAAGCCCTGTTGTATCAGAATGGTAGATTCTTTCCCCAGTAGAAAGAATCCTCCAGATTTTTGGATATCTGGCTTTGACATAGGTCCCCCTTGTGTGGTAACAACAGACACTTTTACAGTATCTTTTCTAAGTTCCTCCTGCACTTTGAGGCTGAACAGGAAGTACAAGAGTTGTTCAACACAAAAATGGATTTATTTGGTGTACTGCCTGACTTGTTCTCTCTGATAGACCATGGAAACAAGACCATCTCCAATTAGGAACTAAAACACTCCAATATGTCTTTGTAACTGCAAATGAACTAGCTCTTTTTATAAGAATTTGCATCTACATATCCAGAAAATATATACAGTCACTGCTTTGGGAAAGGGAATAAAATGCTTAAGAAAGTTTAGAAAAGGACCCAGGACCTTCCGACAACTGTCTTCCCAGGACTCCTCACAACCCAACCATAAGAGAAGGCATGAGAGTTACAAGTATTGAGAAAGGTGCTTAATATTTAGGGCAAAGCAATGTTTCTTAGTTGGTTTGTAATCTCTCCTTTTCTCATAAGCAGCAAATAGCACCATTGTATAATGTACAGTGTGAGAAGAAGAAGAAGAAGAATCTGAAGGGCCACCAGACAACCATGATCCAGATTATTTTCTGTAGTGATTCTCTAAGCGTGTGCCCTGACCAGCAGAAACCGTATCAGTTGGGCACGTTTTAGAAATGCAAATTCTCAGGAGGGCAGGGGCACACCTGGCTGGCTGGGTCAGTAGAGCATACAGTTCTTAATCTTGGGGTCACGAGTTCGAGCCCCAGATTGAGTGTGGAGATTACTTTAAAAAATGCAAATTTTTTTGCAAAAATGCATGAAACCATGTCAAACAGAAGAAATAACAGATTGAAGAACTGAAGGCCATCATTGCCTTGTCTGTCCCATGGGCTAATGCTTCTGATTTTTAGATCTCATCAGTTATATTTTAGTTCTTTCCTTTCAATTCCAATAAATTGGAATGAGGGTTCATTGTACCCCAAAGGACTAATATTCACCCAGAATGCACTAAAACACACACAAGCCAGCATCTGGTTTGAGTGGCAGGTGCTCCTGCTGGGCGTGCAAGGCTCTAAGTAGATCTCCCTACAGGGCAGGGCGGAGAACACAAGCTCACAGACTAACTAACTAACGGCTCTTGGAATTTTACTCACACTTAGGAGAAAACACAAATGAAAGCTACAGTGTGCAGGAATCAGGGCAGGATCTCAGCAGCAAGAATTTGCTCGAGATGGTTCAGATGAAGAGAACTTAGGGCAAGAGTTTAGAGGTGTGGGTGGAATTTTAGGGAACCAAGGAAGCAAGGGCCAGGGACCCTGAGAGTAGCAGCCGTGCAAAGATACCAAAATCCCTTGAATAGAAGAGACAGAGAAAGAAAATCGTGCCACTGGGAAACAAGTTCTTCCCAGTGGGAACTGTTTTTTTAATTTTTTTTTTTAAGTTTTTATTTACTGACGTAATCTCTCCACCAAACCTGGGGCTTGAACTCACAATCCCAAGATCAAGAGCGGTATATTCTCATGATTGAACCAGCCAGGGCCCCTGGGAACTATTTTCCTGAAGGATCAAGTTATTGTCCAAGATGGGACTTCAAAGCAAGGAAGGAAGGGGAGCGGGGGAGAGAATATCCTGACTTCTCCCTCTCACGCTCTAATTTCTAGTCTCCCATTTGCCAAAGACAACCAGAAGCCAACAGGAGGAGCTCAGTGATAAACTCCCCAGGGGTCTAACTTTGAGGTCTTGAGGCAGAGCAGAGAAGGGTAAGGATAAATCGGTGGAGGGAGGGCACAGAGATAATGAGAAAACCAGAAATTGCTGCTTTGAGGTCTTCACTCTCCTTCAACTATTTTTATGGGAATTGGTCCGTTATTTCTCCTTTACGATAGGTAGCTGTAATGTTGAACTCTACCTTTTATAGGGTGTTCACATAAATATTTACTGTCTCAAGGTCATATTAACTCTAAAGATATCAACAACTATGACTGAGTTAATAACCAGAATTATCAGAGATTTTTAAAACCTTTGATCCAGAAATGTCATTTGGAACAATTTATGTAGGTAAATAGCTTTAAAACATTGTTTATATTCAACAACAACAACTCAAAAGGCATTAGCATATTTTAATTAACACATTTTAGTAGCAAAATTATATTTAAATTACATCTTGTTATCCTCCTAATAGCTTTACAAGTAATTTTCAGACACATTTGAAACTCTGCCCAGAGGGTTTTACTTGATATAAAACAACCAAAATAAATAATTTAGCAACATTTATAGAAAGTTTTGTGTAAACATGCACATTTCTAAAGCACATCAACCTCCTGTTTTGGATTCCGGGATGAATGCATCAACAGTGGAAGAGGGACACAAAGCCACCTTATTACAGTCATCTCTGCTTTATGGATAAGGACCAATCAGATTCCTAAATGTAGGGCAGACCCAGGGTCGTGCGGCACTGGGCCCCGGGAGCCAATCCTAGGCATTCCTTCTCGACTCCCTGTGCAGTGACATCACACCGATAGTTTGAAATCTGCCATGATAAGTGTGTGGCTAGGTGGCTCAGTCGCTTGAGTATCAACTCTTGATTTTGGCTCAGGTTATGATCTCAGGGTTGTGGGATCAAGCCCCGCTTGGGGTTCTATGTAGTGTTCTGCATGGGAGTCTGCCTGAGGAATGCCCTCTCCCCGGGCTGCTCCCTTTGCTTGTGTGCTCTCTAATATAATACATCTGAAAAAAACCAAATGGGCAAAAGGTACAAACAAGGGCTCTCTTTTCACTTTCTCTCTCTCTCTCTTTCTTTTTCTTTTTTTCTCTATTTATTTCAGAAAACACAGAGGCCCACTAGGTATACAGCTTTTCACTTGAACCTGGTTGTACTTATGATTTATTTTGGACTGCCTAGGGTTTGCTGGCGATGGTCCCTGCCCATGATTCCCAGGGTTTAACTATTTCAAATTAACTCTGGGTTTTCATCTTGACAGTCCCGTTGGTACCTGTGTTGAGTGAAGAGGCACTCTTCCCTTACCCCCCCACCCCTAGGGGGACCATCAGTGGCCCTCTTCTCTGGGTCTTTAAACTGTCAATTTCAGGGAAAGGAGGCCTCTTTGAGGACACTTTGCCTTACCTCTGTGCCCAGGAGCAGGCTGAGTCAGCTCCCAGCCACTACTGTACCTCCCACCCCACCAACTTCTCCCCCAGCCTCCCCCCTACCTCTTCCAGGGGCCCCAGCAGCTTACCTAGACCCCTCCAGGGCCCCGCTGCCCAAGATCCTGATTTTGACTCATTTTAATAATATGTACTTGTTATTTTTTGGACTACTACCATCCCTTTACCTTCTCCTTACTTTTTTTCTCCTTACTTCCTTTTATTAAAGGAAGAAGGTGGAGCTGAACCCAGCTCACTCCTCCCCGCCTTTTTTAGTTCAGAAGCTACATAAGCCGAGGCAACCAGCCAAGATCACAAATTAACCTAAACCATAATTTTTCTTCTAATAGTTGAAATCTTGGCAAGTTCTGGGCATAATGCCAGCTGCTTTCTCTCCTAGACTATGAAGGCCATCATTACCTAAATAAAATTGTGCCTGAAATAGAAAAGTCAGCTCTTTAATTCGTTAGTGACATTTGCTTTATGCCATTATAATTTACTATCCTTGGGAGCTACAGAGCACCCTGGTAATGATGAACTTCCTATTCATCACTTTCTTATTCACATTGAACCCAAAGTATTATGCTGTTCCGCCAGCCTCTGATAATAGGGCAAACAGAAGCTTAAAGAATAAGTTACTTGACACTTGATCAACAGAAGGTCTAAGTCTGTGTAAATATGAGCAAACACCACCTTCTCTGCAGGTGAGTTTCCCCCCTTCGCAAAATGGGAACCACAGTGGAACCGACATGGCGAGGCTCAGACAAGTTGCCAGAGAAACCCACACAGAGCAAGCCTCCAACCCATTCATTAATCAGCACTTTCATTATTATTGTTAGTGTGGAAGCCCGTGGGTTCCCTTTCCTCTCAACTTGCTTGGGGTCCATACGATCTTTCTGAGTCCAAAGTGACCTCAATTATTAATCAGGTTTAAAATTTTTCTATCTTAGGATTGTTTGGGGTTTTGTTGTTCGTTTTACTTCTGAGAAGAGAGGTAACGTAAAGAGATAATACAATTTATTTTACAAGTACCGTTTTTTTCTTATTACCGTTTGGTGAAGGGTGGATATTAAAAGTGGATATTAAAAGTTGTTTTTGGACAATGTCCATTCTGCCTTTCTAGAAAGAATTCCAAAATGCTGACCAAACTGCCATCTAAGAAGAGTTTAAGATGGGATAGAGAGCCACAGAGCCATATAAAGGGTTTTCTAATGAGACAGAGTTTATCACTCTGACTCTGGCCTTGCCCTCCACATGTGGAATTCTCTCCTTATAGCAAAATAATGTAATCAGCTTGGTGTGATCAGAGAAGCTTCCCCAGCAGAACGTGCAGAGACTGGTGGCGGGAGGGGGGGAGCGGAGTGTTTAACTGAGGAATGTACTTTATTAGTAGTGATTTATCTAATATCCGTACTATTATCCTGCAAAATCTATGTTGCATTATGTTGTAAACATTTAAAATTCCTCTCAGTATTTGGGCCCCTGGCTGGCTTAGTCGGTAGAGTCAACTGACTCTTGATTTCATGTTCATGAGCTCAAGTCTCATGTTGGGTGTGGAGTCCAGTTAAAGGAAAAAAAAAAAAAAACAACACAAAACTCCAGAGGCGCCTGGGTGGCTCAGCTGGTTGAGCATTTGACTCTTGATTTTGACTAGGGTCATGGGATTGAGCTCTGCATGGGACTCCGTGCTCAGCAGGGAGTCTATTTCTCTCCCTCTCTCTCCTTTTGCACCCCTCCCCAAATCACGTGTGTGCCCTCACTTGCTAACATAAATAAGTAAATATTAAAAAAATTTTTTTCTTCTAAGTACTCATTTACTTAATAAATTAAAAAACAAATGACTCTTAAAAAAATAAGAGTACCCTAGACATTTAAATGCTGATTACAACTTGAATTTTTCACACCTAATATACCAAATTCTTACAAATGCTTTAAAGCCTTTTAAGAATAGATACAGAACAACACAATCATTGCAGAACAGGCCACCACTGGTTATGAAAGGGTTAATACTGAGGGGGGGGCGGAGGGAGGGGGCCCCCCACGGGGAGGGAGAAGGGGATTTTTTTTTTAGAATTTTATCTTTTTTACCCCAACAGGGAGATTCCTATCATAAAAGCCTAGAGTGTTTCTCACCTAACTGCTCATCTTCTCAGATCTAAACCCTTGGCTTTCATCCAATTTGATTTGCCAGATTAGGGTGCATAATCATTTGGGACCTTTTTCTATTTTAAAACTGAAATGAGGATTACTAGTTCATCCATATTTCTATTGTAATTCAGTTACAGAGTAATTGAAGGTTTGTGCTTTTTAAGCCTCTCAGATATAAACAGAGTTGCCTGAATCTAATAAGAATCCAGGTAAGGGGAATTATAATTTAGAATTATTTTGGATGAAGAAATACCAATTAGCCATTTGTAAATTGTGCTGGTGTCTCATACTTATGGCTCTTATTCACCCCTCCCTCTTTTTTCCTAGTCTTTCTTTCCCCTAAATCAGGTTCTACTATGAACGTAATCCGGGAGTGCCTGGGTGGCTCAGACGGGTTAGGGTTACGCCTCGATTTCAGCTCAGGTCATGGTCTCAGGGTCCTGGGATCAGCCCTGCATCAGGCTCTCTGCTCAGCGGGGAGCCTGCTTCCTCCTCTTTCTCTGCCTCTGCCTCTCTGCCTACTTGTGATCTCTCTCTTTCTCTGTCAAATAGGTAAATAAAATCTTTAAAAAAAAAAAAAAAAGGAACGTAACCCTTCACCTCGAGTGAGACTGGAAATAAAGGGGTGGGATGTGCTTTGTAACAACCACGTCATGTTGTTCCTGGAGCATCTAGCCCAGCCGCTCACTCAGGAAGGGATTCAGTGAGTCCCGGTGCGCGGCAGCCACAAGCTCTGTCTGGCCATTCCCTAGGGCACGCTTTTGCCAGCGCTGTTGCCCAACAGACTCGCATGAACTCAGAGCCAGAGAAGCCAATAACTCAAGAGAAAGGGAGACTTTTGGGTGCCAGCAGCTGGGGCAGGTGACAGGCTCAAGCCTTAACAACCGGCCTCCTTGCCCGTCCGCTGGCCGGACACTCTGAGTTTCAGAGGGACGGGGTTCAGCAGGGGTGGGGGTGGGGTGTGCAAGAGAGCAGGCAGGGAGCGCGTGATGACGGCTTGGGAGGGTTGCAGTGTGTTCAGCCCAGGATCCCGGGCAGGGAAGGGGACGACGTGTAGGGTGTGGTCTTCTGGGCATTCCGCTGCTATCAGGGCTTTTCTGCTCGGGTGGTTGGGATGTTCTCCTTGCGAAATCCTTTCCTGAATGCCTCAAGAAAGTGCGATAAGGAAGCAGCGCTGTGGGTTTCTGTCCCACCACTTGTTGAGTAGCCTCATCCGTTTCTGTGTTTGACTGTTGGGGTCTCTGGTTGAGCAAGAGGGCTAGCTAATAACATCACCCTGAAGATAGGGCTGAGCTTCCCCAGGTCACAGTTGCTGTTCCTGGGAAGGACTGTCTCTCTTTGGGGCTCTGGACTTGCCCTCTCTGTCTCCAGTGCAGATTCCTAATGAATTGGCCTATTTGAAGCGGATGAAACTATTACCGTCCAGGAGGCAAATGAACCAGGTGTGCTTTTAAGAACCACCAGAACCAACAGGAAGTAAAAATGATGGGGTCACAGAGTTGGGATGGATGCGGGGGGGAGGGGGGCAGCCCCTCCCTGCCGGCGGGTGAGCAGAGCCCTTAGTGCCTGATCAGGAGCCTGGGAAGAACCACTTCCAAACCATCCCACCAACTGTCCCCGAATCCAGACTGCACTGGGAGACAAAGATGTGACAAGTGGAGGTATTTACAAGAGCTGAAGAACACTGTCCTCCCCGTGAGAGGACTCCAAAGAGTCACCTAATCCATCACCTTCAGTAACAAAAGAAGAGTGAACTTGAAGGGTGAAAAACTCGCACATGTGTTTTTGGAGCTCAGTACAGATGTTAAGCCTTTTACTTTTAGACACAGAGAGAGACTACCAGCATGGAAGTTTTTAAGACAAAATGGAAAGCTAGGTGAGGATCATTAACTTTGAGGAAAATACATAGTATGGAAAAGAAAGACCAGAATTAACCGGGAAAATAGTCCCCAGAGGAAAAGAATAACAGGTGAGCACTCTAGAACTGAAAAAGACCAGTGACCATTTTCAGGGAGATTCTGGTGATATTTAATCTGTAAAACTAAAATACAGTCCCATAAAAAAGGGACATCGCAGAACCACAAAGAGCATTCAGTGAATAAAAATGTGATTGTCAAAAGGGGGGGAAATCAGTATAAAACCTGAAAAATGCAGGCAAGGAATTCTAAATTAAAGTTAAAATAAAAAAGCAATGAGTTGGAACATGTGAGAGAAAAACCAGTAAAATGTATTAAAGTCAGTTAGGGAGGTCCAAATCCGACAAATAATACTCTAAAGAGAGAAAGCAGAGAAGACAGAAGGCAGGAAATCCTTAAAAGCCACTGAAGGGACGAAGGGACGAAACAGGAAACAATTTCCCTGAACAGAAGGCTTTTGGGCTTCATACTGGAGGTGCTCACCATGTGTCCATTTGCCTAAACAAAAAGGAGTGGGAGCTGAGACTTGGTCTCCCCCAGTCCCTGCTGGTCTCAGGTCATTAATCCAATCTGGCATTTCCTACTGCGTCCCCCCTTCCTCCCCAGACTCCATGGCCTCTCTGGGTTTACAAAAGAGTAGCCCACCACACACAGAAAATCTAACAATAAGAACATACTTTAAAACTATCTCAGACTCTAGTGCTGCCCGATCACAGAATGGCCCGGAGACACTGACAGAATATTTCAGTTTCTTTTGGAAAGCAGCACTTTTGGCAAATTCATCATGAAAAGAAACAGCTCTGTATCTCTAATCTGTAAATCTATAAAACCCTCGGAAGATGCGCAGAGGACAGCGGAAAGAGAAGCTGATGGTGTGTGTGGCTGAAATTCTGACACAACTTTCCTGAATTCCTGTGAATTAGACAGGAACTGAAACGCCCCTTAGAAAGCCATTCACTTGCCAACATACCAGCTCCTGGAACAGAAGCCCATAAACTAGAAATTTCTGAAATAAAGACTATTGTACTTTCAAACATTTACCCCAGAAAGCATAGTTTTATTTATTTTTAAGATTTTAAGTAATTTCTACTCCTTATGTGGGGCTTGAATTCACAACTCTGAGTTCAAGAGTCTCGTGCTCTTCCGAATTAGCCAGCCAGGTGCCCCAAGAAAATGTACTTTTATAACTGCTCTAAGATGCTCTCAGAAGTTGCCTGAACTGAAACTTATCACTCTTGTTTAACACTGTAAAGTCATTATTACTCCGACCTGTGCTTATTGCTTGCGCGCACGTGCGTGTGTGTGTGTGTGTGTGGGGGGGGATAGGTTCCACAAAAGCTGGGATGTTGTGTGTCTTGTCCATTTCTCTACCCCATTGTCTCAGACTGTGCCTGGCACATGACAGGTATGCTGTTACTGTTCAATGAATGAATGAATGAATGAATGAATGAATGAACCAACCAACAAGCAGAACTTCCGGCTGTGCAGTTTTCTGCTGTGCAGTTTTTCCCCAGTCCAAGTTGTGGTTGTTGGTGTTGACCATCAAGCTTCTCCCTGGTGTGGATCTTGGGCTCAGATTCAAGGACTTCTGAGGAGAGCTTCTTTCCCATCCCTGTGGTCAGCCCTGTGGACATAAGTGTAAAAAGTTAATGTGGGCAAAGGCAGTATTTGCTATGACAGAACATAAATGTCCGTTAGTGGAGAATGGGGGAATTTTGGGGTCTGAGGAGGCAAGAGGGAATTTTTCTTCCTTTGTGGTCTCCCTCCCACTCTCCCCCCACCTTTTTTTTTTTTAGAATATTTATTTATTTATTTGAGAGCATGAGTGAGCCTGGGGTGGGGGGGAGGGAAAGGCGCAGAAGGAGAGAGAACCTCAAGCAGACTCAGGTTCAGTGCTGAGTGGGGAGCACAACGTGGGGCTCAATTCCTCCACCCTGAGATCATGACCTGAGCCAACATCAAGAGTCCGACACTTAATGACAGAGCCACCCAACTGTCTCTCCCTCTCCCCATCTCCCACCCCCTTTTCCTCCCCCCAACTCCCTCCCCTTCTCCCTGCCTCTCTCTTCCTCCTCCCTCTTTCTAAGGAAAAGCCCTAATTCAAAGTCCATATAGAGCTTCACTGGAGAATAGGACTAAAACGTGAGGCCACAGGTAGGCTTACTGCTGGAGGCAAGCTGAAAGAGCATTGCCGGGGCTGCAAATCTGACCAAAGCCCAGAAGGGACGGGCCACTTGGGCCTGAGTCCTCTGGCCTCGTGCCCTGTTTCTCCTCTGGCCTCATCAGGAGTAAGTCACTCCTACTGAAGGGATGGAATCACTTACACTGTTACACCCTGGGGGTGGAAATTCCCTCGGGAAACATGTGGGAGAGGAATAAGATCTCCTACCAGATAAATTGTCGTGGAACATCCAAAGTTATAGTACGTGTCCATTTACAAGAACAAAGTCAGGTGCACATTTACTGACATAGAAAATGTTCCAAAGGATAGTACAAGTGAAGGGAAAAATGCAATGCTATGTATGACCTTATTTTTGCAAAAATAAATGGATAATTCTAAGCCATGTTAGCAGATAAATATATAAGGAAAAGAAAGAGGTCCATGCATAAACTTAGTGATGCCTATCTTCTGAGTGGAATTATAGGGGATGTTTATTATTACACTATGGTTGTGATGCTGAGTTTTGTATAATGGAAAGGCATTTCTTTTACAATCAGAAAAAAAGTTGAAAAAAGAATTAGAAGTAGATTTTTCTTTCTTCATTCTTGAGTCACCTCAAGGAGTAAGGGACAAGCCAGATGGGTGTCTCAAATGACTGGCTGTGCAGGTGGCCTTGCCCGTGGGTGTGGGTGCCCTGTACCCTCACCGCCTCTCCATGCTGTCCCCTCGGTTGGTCTCCTGTTGCCCTGTCCACACTTCCTCCTGCTACTTTAGGACAGGAAACCACACTCTAGGGCCTGAACACTATGGCTTCTGAAGGCCCAGAGGGACACGCACGGGCTTTGGCGTAGGTGAGCCCAGGCTGAAATGCTAGCGCTGATACATCCTTAGGGTTTGACTTTGGGCAAATCACTTAGCCACAGAGTTTAGTCAAAACTCCTCAAACTACACAGTTACAATGGGTGCTTTCTAGTGTATGTAAATTCTGTCTGAATAAAGTTGATTTTATTTTTAAAAAATACACAGAAAGTCAAATCACATTAGTTCTCTGCTCAAAACCTGTCACAATCTCCCTGTCACTCCAGGTAAAAACCTTTCTCTGGCACCTCAGGGCCTTTGCACTGGTGGTTCCTTCTGCTTGGAATGCTTTCTCCCAGATAGCTACATTTAACCTCTTCCCCACAGGTCTATGCTCAAATTCCACCTTCTTAGTAAGACCCATCCTGACAGTCCCATTTAAGATTGCATTCTGGACATCTTTTCTTTCTTTCTTTTTTTTTTTAAGGACTTTATTTATTTACCTGTCAGAGAGAGCATACAAGCAGGGAGAGGGGCAGGCAGAGGGAGAAGCAGGCTCCCTGCTGAGCAAGGAGCCTGATGCAGAACTCCATCCCAGGACCCTGGGATCATGACCTGAGCCAAAGGCAGACAAGTAACCAACTGAGCCACCCAGGTGTCCCTCTGGACATCTTTTATTTTCATGCATGTGCCTCCCCTGTCTGCTGGCAGGACTGCAAACTGGCTTAGCCACGTGGAGGGCAATCTGACATTGTATATTGAACTATAAGATGGGTTTGTCCTACAGCTCAGTAAGTACGCTCCTTTGTTTCTGTCCTAGAAAAACAACAGCATACAATGGGCAAGGAGGCGTATATTAGGATGTATATTGCAGTAGAGTCTAAAATGATAAAAAAATAAATAAATGGAGGAAAAATTCCATCAGTAGGAGGTTAGTTAAATATATCAAAGTATATTGGTTCAGCATTTAAAGAGAATTAAGTATATCTACTAATGGGGGTGAATTTCTAAGACATACTGTTGAGTGAAGGAAATTACAATTTTTATCAAAATGTCAAAGAAGAATGGGTGTGGCTAGAAATAGTAGCACCAGAGATCTCTGCGGTGATAGGAGAGTTCTGGATGTTGATTGTGGTGGTGATTAGAAAATCTACACATACAATACTGTTACACAGAACTGTATACACACAATGAAACGCATGCAAAACCGGAGGAATCTGCATCAATTCTGTGCATTATTCTGATGTCAGCGTCCTAGTTTTGACATTATACCACTACAGCTATGTGAGAGAGTACCACTGGCTGACGCTGCGTGCATGGTGGACAGTCTCCTATGTTATTGGTGCAACTTGCGGTGACTCTATAATTATTTCAAAATAGAAAGTTAAAAATGAAGAAATCAAAAATAAATGTTGATGTTTTGGAAGACTTAGTTGGATGATAGCAGATCTCCCTAAATTGGCTAGAGCCAGTGCAATCTCAAACTTCCCTAACTTGGGGCGCCTGGGTGGCTCAGTTGGTTAACCGACTGCCGTTGGCTAGGGTCATGATCCCGGAGACCCGGGATCGAGCCCCACATCAGGCTCCCTGCTCAGTGGGAAGTGTGCTTCTCCCTCTCTCACTCCTCCTGCTTGTGTTCCCTCTCTAGCTGTGTTTCTCTCTGTCAAATAAATAAAATCTTTAAAAAAAAAAACTTCCCTAATTTGACAAAATGGTCCCAATATTTATACAGAAATATAAAGAACCAAGAATCACACACACACACACACACACACACACACACTTCTTGAAAAAGAATGGAGGAAGAGAACTTATTCTACAAGACATGAAGATTTATTATAAAAAAGGAAGACTACATAACAAGGAAGCATGGTCTTGGCACAAGAATGAACCAGTTGATCAACGGAACCTGATAGAGAACATGCGAGTGGGGGTGGGAAACATGACTGTAAAAATTCTTAATTCATGACTACACTGGCACCGTAAAATAGGGGGGAAGGATGGACTTTTCAAAAAGTGTTGGAAAATCTGAGCATTTATATATAAAAAATAAAATTAGATCCCTATCTCACTCATAACACAAAAATCAACTGAGCCACCATGAAACTACTTCAGTGAGCAATTATGAACACAAAGCAAATGAAAAAACAGATTCAGAAAAGTATATAAAGAAGAATTAAATGACAACTTTATGATGGAAACAAATTAATAACCTCAATTTTAAAACTTAGTGGATGGGCTTAATAGGAGAGTGGAGAGGACAGAGGAAGGAATCAGTAAACTTGAAACAGAATTCTACCAAATGTTTAAAGACTTAATACTAATCTACACAATCTCTTCCCGAAAATAGAAGATGATAAGGCCAGTATTACCCTGATACCAAAACCTGACAAAGATATACAAACACAAAGAAAACTATAAATGAATATATACCTCTTGAATATAGATGTACATTTTCAATAAAGTATTAGCAAGTAGAATTCAGTAAAGTATAAAAAGAATCCTACACCAGTGGGGCTTATTCCAAGGACACAAGGCTGATTCAGTAATTGAAAATCAACCAGCGTAGGGGAGCCTGGGTGGCTCAGTCAGTTAAGCATCTTCCTTTGGCTCACATCATGATCCTGGGGTCCTGGAATCGAGCCCTGCATAGGGCTCTATGCAGAGCTCCTTTCTCAGTAGGGAGCCTGTTTCTCTCTCTCTCTCTCTCTCTCTCTCTCTCTCTCGACCCCTCCCCCTGCTTGTGCTCTTTCTAATAAATAAAATCTTTAAAAAAAGAAAAGAAAACCAATGTAATCCACCATATTTAAAATTTTTAAAAATATTTTTCCATTTAAATTCAATTATTTAACATATAGTGTATTTGTTTCAGAAGTAGAGGTCAGTGATTCATCAGTCTTATATCCAGTATTCATTACATCAACCATATTAATAGACTAAAGAAAATTACATAGTCCTGAAGATTCAGAAAAATATTTGACAAAATTCAACACCTACCCATGGTAAAAACTCAGAAAGGTGGAAATAGAAACTTCCTTGATTTGATAAAAGTCATATGTGGAAAACCTACAGAGAACATCATACCTAATGGTGAGAGACAGAATGCTTTCTTATTAAGGATAGGAACAAGGCAAGGAAGCCCACTCTTACCACTGACACTCAACATATTACTGCTAGTCCAACATATTACTGGTGAGTTAAAGTCAGACAAGAAAATAAAAGGGGAAAGAGAGGAAGGAAAGGGAAGGCAGAAAGAAAAGAAAGAAAGAGAGAGAGAGAGAAAGAAAGAAAGAAAGAAAGAAGTTACTATTTGCAGATGACATAATGATCCACACAGAAAATGCCAAGGAATCTACCAAAAAAACCCCAAAACCAAAACAAACCCTCCTACAACTAATAAGTGAGTTCAACAAGGTTGCAGGTTATAAAATCCACATACAAAAATCAACTGCATTTCTACATTCCAGCAATGACCACAGAGAACCAAAATTTAAGATATAGCATTTATGGGGCGCCTGGGTGGTTCAGTTAGTTAAGCAACTGTCTTCGGCTCAGGTCATGGTCCCGGAGACCCGGGATCGAGTCCCATTATCAGGCTCCCTGCTCAGCGGGAAGCCGGCTTCTCCCTCTCTCACTCCCCCTGCTTGTGTTCCCTCTCTAGCTATGTTTCTCTCTGTCAAATAAATAAAATCTTAAAAAAAAAAAAAAAAGATATACCGTTTACAGTCCCTCAAAAAAAATACACATAAACCTAACAAAATGTAACATTTGTATAGAATGCAACATTAACTTGCATCCCGAAAGCCACCAAACACTAAGGAAAGAAATCAAATAGATCTAACTAAAGGGAGAAACACCACATTTATGGAGTGAAAATCTGAACATAGTGAAGAATTTCAACATTCCTCAAGTTAACATACAGGTTAATGCAAGTCCTAGTAATATCCCAGGAATATTTTTTTGTAAGATAAGCAAAATCATTCAAAAATTTATATGGGAAATCAAAGAGACTAGAATAGCTGAAACAATTTTGCAAAAGAAGAACGAAGCGAGAGAAATTAATTCCTTTCTAAAATTTATTGCCGGGTCCGGCAGTCTTGTGCTTGCAGACCTGTGGTCTTCATGTGGCCACGTAAGAATGGGCCATGGGCTTGGAACACTACCTTACCTGGAGACGAAGAGCCCACAGAGCCTGTGCTGAGCTTATCACCTTGTAGGGACATATCTTCCCCTACTTCAAGCTCAATGAATGCTCTTCTGTCTTGAAGCTTGTGCCTCACACGGCACCTTGGCCTGCTCCGCTGTAGAACTGCCCTCTGTGGGGACGAGACCGAGTCCTTCCACTGGCACAAGAAAGGCAAAGTGCTCTATGTCAGCCACCGGAAGAGAGACCGGCTGGCCACAGGGGACCAATGCCCACTACTGAAGCAAATCTTGCTTGGTCTCTTCTCTGTGTAAGTGAAGCATTATTCTACCCGGTGCTTGGCGGCATCATGTTCTTACTGGTGGCTCTGATCCTGAGATGCAGTGGGCACAGCTGTTTGGACTTTCATCCCTGGCGGATGAGCTCTGGAACCTCCATGCACTTGGAGAGTCCTCCCCTGGGATTGGTAACTGCTGAATGGTAATCTGCTTGCCACCTGTTGTATACCTACAGTGTTCCAGACTGTGTGTTACTGATAGAGAGATGGGACAGGATAGAGAACCATAGATGTACAGGGGTTTTTTTTTTTTGTTTTTTTTAAGATTTTATTTGGGAGAGACAGCACAAGCAGGGGGAGCTGCAGAGGGAGAGGGAGAAGCAGGCTTCCCACTGAGCATGGAGCTAGATGTAGGGCTCAATCCCAGGACCCTGAGATTCCAGGACCCTGAGCCAAAAGCAGACGCTTACCCACTGAGTCACCCAGGAGCCCCAGTACAGACAGACTTTTGACAAAGGTGCAAAAGCAATTCAGTAGAAGGAGGGTAGACTTTTCAGCAAATAAAGGAAATGTAAGAGCGGTCAGACGTTCAAAGGCAAACAAACCTCAAAAATCAACAGCAAACCTCAACCTACATCTCACAGCTTATAAAAAAAATGAACTCAAATGGATCACATATTTCGCTATAAAATGTAATGCTATAAATCTCTTAGGGGAAAAAAACCATGGGAAGTGCAAAAGAAAAAAAATAGACAAAATGGACTCCATGTAAACATTTAAAATTTGTGTATCAATGGACACTATCAACAGAGTAAAAACACAACCCACGGGATGGGAGCAAATTCTTACAAATCAGATATCTGATAAGATATATATTAAGAACTTCTAAAGAATATATCAAGAACTTCTAAAACTCAACAACACAAAACAGCCCAGTTAAAAAATGGGCAAAGGACTTGAAGAGACACTTCTCCAAAGGAGATGTACAAGTGGCCAATAAACACAAGAAAAGATGCTGAACATCACTGATCACCAGGGAAAGGCAGATCCAAACTAAAAGGAGACGTCATCTCCTGGGCATTAGGATGGCTGCTACCAAAAACCTAGAAGACAACAAGTGCTGGTGAGCAGGTGGAGAGATTGGAACCCTGGCGCATTGTTGGTGGGAATGGAAAATGGTACAGCCTCATGGAAAACAGTACAGCAGTTCCTCAAAAAAAAAACCCCTAAAATTAGAATTACCATATAACAATTCCACGTGTGGAATTATCCACAGCAATTCCAGCTGTGGATGAATACCCAAAATAATTGAAGCAACATCTCAAGCATATTTGTACACCCGTGTTCACAGCAGAATGATTCACAATAGCTAAAATGTGGAGACAACCCAGTTGTCTGTTGATGGATGAACGGATAAACAGAATGTGATATCAGAATACAATAGACTATTCTTTAGCCTTAAAAAGGAAGGAAATTTTCCAATGCGCTACCATATAAGTGAACCTTAAGGATATTATGTCAAGTGAAATAAGGTTACCACAAAAACCAGGATTCCACTTATTAAAGGTATTTATAGTTTCTGACATAGATTAGTCAAAGTCATAAAGACAGAAAGGAGGAGAGGGTTGATTGCCAGGAACTGCAGGGATGGGGAAACGCGGAGTTATTGTTTAATGGGTGCAGAGTTTCGGTATTATAAGATGAACAATTTTGGAGATGAATAGCTGTCATAGTTGCTCATTATGAATGTATTTAATCCTACTAAACAGTACACTTTAAAATGATTAAGATGATGAATTTATGTTGTATGCATTTTACCACAGTAAAAGAACTGAAAACAAAACAAAACCAAATCATTCAACTAGCAAAAGTCCCACAGGTTAGAGAGGTCTAACTGATTGACGTGGTTCCAAGAAATAAAGTACACCATCAGATGCTTTGGAAAAAACAAAGATAATGCTACACTTAAGGATGAAACAAGAATAAAGTACAAAGCAAGACAAGGGTCCTTATATTATTGAATAGAGTTACAAACTTCCTCCCAACACGTTAAAGAGAATAAGAGGATTAGTTGTCGGGCGGGTGCTGGTAAAGGGTCATGACTTCAGATGTTGTGACTGTCCATGTGGAAACCCAAAGGAGTCAAGATTAGGGGCACGTGGCTGGCTCAGGCGGAAGACCACGCAACTCTTGATTTCAGGGTTGTGAGACCAAGCAACCTCACGTGGGGTGAGGAGATTACTTAAATAAACCTTAAAAAGGTTAAAATTCAGACATCAGCAAGGTTGGGAAATATTTCAGAATCAGTTGTATTCCTGCGCCTTTACCCAAATAATTAGTTCAAAAAATAATAAGTTGACAAAGATCCACTTGCCAGCACAAAAAAAGAAAAAAATACCTAGAAATAAACTTTTTTTTTTTTTTTTAAGATTTTGTTTATTTGACAGAGAGAAACACAGAGAGAGAGGGAACACAAGCAGGGGGAGTGAGAGAGGGAGAAGCAGGCCTCCCGCAGAGCAGGGAGCCCGATGTGGGACTCAATCCCGGGTCTCCGGAATCATGACCTGGGCCGAAGGCAGTTGCCCAACCAACTGAGCCACCCAGGCACCCCTAGAAATAAACTTTTAAGTTGAAGTCGTGGACCCTAATGAAAGTTATAACATTTGATTGAGGGACTATAAAAGAAAATCCAAACAGTGGAGAAACCCACAATATTTTTAGATGGAAAGACTTAATTTTATATTATAAAGATATGAACTTCCCCCACATAAATCTGTTTCTCATGATTTAAGTACCAATGGGATCTTTAAAACTTGAAGAAAATTACTCTAAAATTCATCTGAAAAAAATTAAAGTGGGAAAATAGCCAATGGCATTTTGGAAGACTAATAATGTTGCATTACTATGTTTAGTAAGAAATATTTCAAAATATATTAATGTTTAATGGCAGATTGGAAATGGCGATTACAATTGCAATGTGGAAGATTACAAAATGTTACAAATATAATCTCTGTTAAAGTAAATTTTGGGGGCGCCTGGGTGGTTCAGTCGGTTAAGTGACAGACTATTGATTTTGGCTCAGGCCATGATCTCAGGCTTGTGAGAATGAGCCCTCCCCCAATCTCCCCACCCCCAGCACTCATCAGGGAGTCTACTTCCCTACACCTTCCGCCCCTACCACTCTCTCTCTCTCTGCCTCTCTCTCTCAAATAAATCTTTAAAAAAAGGAAATTATGTATAAAAAGGAGTTTGAGGTAAATATTAGCAAAATATTGTAAGTGGTCTCTGTGTGGTAGAATAATAGGTAATTCCTTTCAGTTTATTTGCATTTCCTAAATTCTCTACGATAAACATATATTGATACTGTAAAAAGTAAAAATAATGTTTACCTTATAAGAGCTCAGATCATATCTCTACTTCTTCAGAAAGTCCTGCCTTACTTAACCCCAACCTTCCTGATCCGTACAGTGTCGCTCTGCTTTGTTATTTCTATTATTGTAGATACAGTGTACCATAAGTCTTCGGCTTCCTCTCTTCTAGGTTTTTGTGACCGTCCTATAAATGAAACCGTGTGGTTTATCTCTGCATCTCTAATACAGAGCCTTACTTATAGTAGTTCCTCTATAAATCTTTGTTGACTGAATAATAAAAACATATGTATACATAAGAGAATATACAACTCTTTAAGGTACAACTCCTTATACCACCACTAGAGGGAACCACATCCCCATCAAGATAGTTATTGGAGCACATGGGGGGAGGGGTGTTTGTTTTGGTTTTTGTGGGGGTTTTTTGGTTAATGAGGCTGTTCAAATCTGAGAAACCTTCTAGAAGGCATTATCGAGCCCACTTGAGGGGACCAAATTTAAACCTTTCTTAACAGTGAGATGTCTATTCAATGAGTAGATAGTTCCCTGATCTCCTGCTCTGTCCAAACTCACAGTACTTAGTATCTGCTCCATTCAGTCTGGCACGGATCAAAGCTAGCTTACCAGTTACCAAATCTTGTGCTGTGTCTGTCTAGCTTCCACAACAAGAGAGTACAGTCATGCCTAAGCCCATGTCTCTCTCATTAGCCAGCCCAGTTCTAATCAGGAAAGGTGTGCAAAAATATTTAACTGAATTAAAAGGTTAACATTCTCCCTTGTACCACTGTTAAGAAAAGCTAATATGCGGGGCGCCTGGGTGGCTCAGTTGGTTAAGCGACTGCCCCCAGAGACCTGGGATCGAGTCCCACATCGGGCTCTGCGGGAAGCCTGCTTCTCCCTCTCTCACTCCCCCTGCTTGTGTTCCCTCTCTGGCTGTGTTTCTCTCGTAAGATCTTTTAAAAAAAAAAAAGAAAGAAAGAAAAGAAAAGCTAATATGCAAAATTCCGAATGTACAAAACACAAAAGTCATGTTATGATTACAAGAACCTCCTCAGATTCACAGAAGCTTTCAACACAAAGCCTCTCCTGATACACTTA
Source organism: Spilogale gracilis (assembly GCA_004023965.1). NCBI lineage: Eukaryota > Metazoa > Chordata > Mammalia > Carnivora > Mephitidae > Spilogale > Spilogale gracilis. The sequence continues at coordinate 31,170 of PITA01008272.1, read as the reverse complement.
AAATCCGATCTTGTTTTCCAAATTAAAGTGACAGCCACTTTCACCAGGGACAATTATGATTTAAATCGTGACAGGCTGTTGCTGATGAGACATGAAGGACAGACAAGTCCATTCAAGGTGGGCAGAGGTGCCTTCCGAGAGGGTGTGACTAGAATGCATTTGATGTTAAAAGAATAAAAATTTTAAAAAGGAGGGGAGGGGGACGAACCCACTCTCGGAGCTGCTATAGTATAAGGGCTGTAAGGAAAGACCAGAGCAGGCAGGAACTTCTCAAGTCTCCAGCAGCATCCATGAGAGGCAGACGTGAGCCCTGGTACGCAGCTCATATGCAAAATATTCACGATTACTCATTCACCATTATTATGCTCATTACTGTTATGCATTTACTAGTACTATTGTTGAAGCTCATTCAACAAATTACACAGAAAAGCTTCAACAAATTGTGCCTGGCACAGACTAGGCATTGTAGACACGGGGGCTGTTATTATCGAGAGAAGGGCCCCCGACAGGCTGTACATTTTTTGATCCCGTGGAGGATGTGCTCCCATCACCTGTGTGCAGTCACGAGACTACCCGAGGGCTTGATAAAGCCAGCATGATTATGCCGGTTCCTCTCTTCTGATTCATTTCACTAAGTAACTTCCAGATAGTAAGCTAGCATTCTATGTAAACATTCTGCTCTGGAGAAAATGTCCTGGCACGCTGGCTCTCCTATGACTCCTCTACCCCACGTTCTTCATTTTTTTCTTTTTAAGATCTTATTTGTTTGTCAGCAAGAGAGAGAAACTGTGAGAGAGGGAATACAAGCAGGGGGAGTGGAAGAGGGAGAAGCAGGCTTCTTGCTTATCAGGGAGCACCACGCAGGGCTCAATTCTGGGACACCGGGACCATGACCTGAGCCGAAGGCAGACACAACTGAGCCACCCAGGCGCCCCTCTGACCCACGGTCTTAATTTAGGATATAAAATAAGGCCACATTTCCTTTAATGCTCAATGTGGAGGGACTTTCAACCCTTATTGACAGGAATTAAGACTTTCTCCCCATCGATATTCTTAAGGAAACAGGATTCATTCAATTCAAGCAACAGTAATTTTTTAATCACCTGAAAACGCTGCAGTGAGAGCAGTGGACAAACAGCCCCTCCCGAAACCCCGCTTTCATCGGACTTTCATTCTAGTGGAAGAGACAGGTAATAATTAAGGAGTTAACCAACATCACAGCTCAATGGTGATAAGTCCTAAGAAGAAAAAGAAAACAAGTGGGAGGGATCTATGGGGAGGCGGGAGTGGGAATGGTGTAACCAGATAAAGAAGCCAGGGACATCAGGACCAGAAGGAGGAAGGAGATGAAGGTGGCATCCATGGGCGTAAGAGCATCTACTGCTCTGTGACTCACCCACTGTGGCTTTTAGGTAAGCAGGGATTCAAATGTTCCCTGGTGCACAACTGCTCACAGGGGAGGGCTACCCCTCCCCCTCCCCCCCACAGGCAGATGCATTTTCTTAATCCCGGAGGTCCATGAGCCCAGTATCCCTTCCTGCTGGTGGCTCTGATGAAGACAATGGCGCCCCTCCGGGACCAGCTCCTCTCCTCCTCACACTTCCCTGCCCACCCTCCCCTTCTGAGTTGGGTGCAAGGACCACAGAACATCCCTCCCTCTCTTGTTTATAATCACAGAATTAGCCACCTTCTAACATGACAAGCCGAAAGGTCTTCCTGGCCCAAATGGACAGTCCTCAAGTACAGTCATCCAATGTAGGTCTAATTCCTAAGGTGTGGTGTAGGTCTAATTCCGTCTCAGCCACGGGTTCCTTCCTACAAGGGGGTTCTCACCCAGGAGTCAGGCAACTTTTTCTGTAAAGAGCCACGTAGGAAATATTCGAAATATTCTAGGTTTGTGAGCCACATAGGTTTCTGTTGTACATTCTTCTTTTTGTTTTCCAACCCACTACAAATCTTTTTCAAAGTTCCTTGCTTGTGGTTTGTACCAAAAAGAAGTCATTCCAATCTGCTTGGGGGTTACCTGTATTAAAGTTAATTAATTGTCCTCATGGTTTATAAATCAGTCTTTTGTTGACATATTTAGCATGAAAGGATACAAGTGTCAGATTATGTATCCTTTGTGAGATCTGACACATAGGAGGCATTCATTTTGCTACAGGGTAATATAATACATTATATGAACAGCAGGCACCAATATCTTCTTCAAGAAGACCTTGGTAGATGGATCACCTTAGATGCGGAAATGACATTCCACAGGCACCGCTGGGGGGTGGGGATGCAGGGGGACAGCCATACTGCTCCGCAGGGGACATCAATCAGCAGGTAAACTTTGGGGAAAGAATTGATAAGAGGAGTGAAGGGGAAGTGAGGCTGGACCACATGGGAGGCCACTAAAGCCCGTAAGGAAATGTGGACAGAGACAGTCCTATGACAGAGTGGCCAAAAGACTTTTCTTGTTTTTAAATCCACAAGGCTGTCTAATATTCCACTTTGAGTTACTGGTGTTGTTGAAATATAAACCCTTGCAGATCCCAAATCCTCGGTTTGTGGCTTTTTATTTTTTTCATCACAAGCAAGAATATGGCTAACTTTAAAAAAGCATGTTGTACTGTAAGCTATGAAGCAGATCAAAGAGTTCCAGGAACGGCTGAAGGCCGAGGCTGCCCTGGGGACCCAGCTGGCCTGTTGCTCCCTGCATCAGAAATTGGGAAGCCGGCCTCTGCTTGGCCACCTGGGGAGGACACACAAACATTCCCAAAGGGGGCTGTTGGATAAACCCAGAGATGTCTGCTCCACCAGCCTCCAGCATCTCCTGGGAGGGGCACGTGGGGAAGGAGGACTGGGGACAGAGACCCACACTGTGGTCATGAGCATTAGAAAGAAGGGGACGGCAACAAATGGTGAGAGCTCCATGGACACAGGAGTTCAGAATCAAAGGTGACTCTGAGAAACAAGTCCCTAGAAATGCACCTGAAGCCTAGGGAGGCCACTGGAGCTTCCTAGCATGTATCAGTTTTTATGAAAAACCTAGATTATATATTATTTGCCTTACCCCATTCCTTAGTCTGTGGCTCTACTGAGCCTGTGAGGTTAATGATCAGACCTAAGGGCCCCTGTGCGGCTCAGTCGGTTAAACATCTGCCCTCAGCTCAGGTCATGATCCCAGGGTCCTGGGATAGAGCCCTGCATTGGGTTCCTTGCTCACTGGGGAGCCTGCTTCTTCCCTTCCTCTGCCTGCTGCTCCCCCTGCTTGGGCTCTCTCTCTTTCTCTATGTCAAATAAACAAAAGCTTAAAAAAAAAAAAAAGAAGAAGATTAGACCTGATGTACAGGACAGGGACAGGACCTCTGAGGTCACTCCCTAAACAGTCAGTGCCTCCTATTTAAATATAAAAGGGGTACAGTGTCCAACAACCCGGTATCAGAAAGACCTTTAGGACCTGGATCTAGGACTTGGAAATTAATAAGGGGCTTTAAAAAAGAAGATTTTATGTATTTAACACAGGGAGAGAGAAAGCACAAGCAGGGGGAGCAGCAGAGGGAGAGGGAGAAGGTCCTGTTGAGCAGGGGAGCCCAATGCAGGGATCCATCCAAGAACCCCGGGATCATGACCTGAGCTGAAGGCAGACGCTTACTGGACTGAGCTACACAGGAGTCCCGAGGAAGGGCTTTTTGAGATCCTCATTCACTCCTTTTATTCACCTGCATATTAGGATGCTAAACCAGAGGTTCTCTGAGTGTGGGCCCCAGACCACAGCACCACCAACATGGGAACTTCTGTGGGGTTTACCCACCGTCATAGATGGTTAATGGAAAAGAAGATTCCCAGTCCATGTGCCTTTGATGTCTCTTTCAAACCTCTCTCCTAAAATTTCGTCCTTTCTGTCCTTAGTGCACTAAGTGGTAATGTTTCACTCCAATTAACCCTGCCTCTGTGCCCCAGAGTGGTAGATTCTTACAGTCTGCCCCTGGAATTACATCACTGTGGCAAAGATTTGTTTTCCCTTTATTTCCACAAAGTCAACCCTGACTGTCATTTTGGTGCTCGTCTTCCTCTAATTATTTCCTCTGAAGTCATAAAGGAGGGGATCCGTTCATCAGGGGCCTATTTCTTCCTCATCCACTCTCTTGCCAGTAACTTCAATTCCTAGTGGTACCAGGCCTAGGGTGCCTCTTAAACTCCCGTGCTTCACGATCATTCAGAGAGCGACTTAGGGACATTTTCTTGCCTCGTGATGCTTCCTGGCGTTGCAGGAGAGGCAGGATATGCCCTCACGCTTTATCCAAAGGAGCACGTGTTGGGTCAGGTTACATAAATTGAGTCACTTCGTCCATGTACCATTTTCTCAATTTTCTCCTCATTGGTCCCTTTCCAGCACTGTAACATGTCAATCCCCAGAAGAAGTTATGAAGCTCTTAGAGAAGAGACAAAAAGAGAAAGACTTCCAGTAGGACCTCCAAGACCAATGTGGATATTTATCCTCAAAGGAATCCATGGCCATCTTGTTGTTCTTGTGGAGTTTGGGCACCTGGTGCCATAGGGCACTTTCCTATGATCACCTACATGCTTTCAGGTCAATCTGGGCCCTTGTATGATCTTGGCACCCCTCACAGGATATCCTGGAACATTAGTAATGGAGCCAAATCCCCAAACCACATAAATCATAGGAAAGAGTGGTGGCTCATTAGGGTAGGTGGCAGTCTCAGGAAAAGTGATTATAGATTGTCACTGGGCTGTGCCCTCTTAAGGGAATCATGAAATCTGGCCTGCTGGAAGTCTGAGACACAAAAGGAAGAGAAATACCAGTCACGGCTGGCTCAGGTTAAAGGTAGAGCTGTCTGCCTCTCACCTGCATGCCCAGTATTACATCCTCTCATGCGGGTGGGAGCCCTGTTTTAGGGTTGCTTCAGCACATTTGTCCTTCTTGCTCTCCACACGCTCAAGGGACAGCCCTGACATGGTGGTCCTTCCAGTCCCCTTTCTCTTTCTTATAAAACTTTAAAGCAAAATTGAGATTTTACAGTATTTACAGTATATATGTATTTCCTTCATAGTTGTAACATATTTTCCTGCTATTGTTGCATATTAGCAGTTCAGTGTTCATGTGGAGTTTCATTGTAAATAAATAGGGAACGCAATGTAGTCAATCAGTTCTGTCTTTGGAGACATTTATGTTCTTTTTTTTTTTTTTTTTTTAAGATTTTATTTATTTGACGGACAGAAACACAGCCAGAGAGGGAACACAAGCAGGGGGAGTGAGAGAGGGAGAAGCAGGCTTCCTGCCGAGCAGGGAGCCCGATGTGGGACTCGATCTCGGGTCTCTGGGATCATGACCTGAGCTGAAGGCAGTCGCTTAACCAACTGAGCCACCCAGGTGCCCCGGAGGCATTTATGTTCTTGACTGCATCGTCTTTGCAGTACATTCTATCATTGATCGGTATAAAAATAATTAGATTTGTTCCATTTAATGTTCTGGCCCTAAATCCTATTTTATATGATTTTAATATTAGCACATATAGATGGGTTCCCTTTGGTTGCTTTGACCTGCACCATCACTTCCACTTTGGAGGCATGTATGTGTGTGTATTCGTTACTGAGATATATATATAAAGAGAGATAGAGTAATTTTGTAAAGAGCATGTAACTTAATTTCTTTTTTTATTTCACTTAATCTGAAAGTTTTTTGACAGAGATTTTAAAACCATTCTCATCTATCATGACATAAGTTATACCCGCTCTTCGTTCTGTCGACTTAGCTTATGGTTTCTATTTTCACTGCTTCCTGGTTATTTCTTTTTTTTCTTACTATAGTAATCAAGTTTACTTCCCCCCCATTTATTATTTTTTTTGCAAAAGGTTTTATTTATTCATTCATGAGAAACAGAGAAAGGGGGGGAGGAAGATGCAGAGGGAGAAGCAGCCTCCCCGCTGACCAAGGAGCCCAATGCAGGACTCTATCCCAGGACCCTGGGATCATGACCTGAGCTGAGGGCAGATGCTTAACTAACTGAGCCACCCAGGCACCCCAGCCCCATTTATGATTTTGAAATCACATACTTTTGTGTTGTTTACTTGGGTTTACTTAATTTACAATGTAAAGATATAGTTGAATACTCTTTCTTCATTAATAAAAAAACTATGCAAATAAAACATAAATATGTTAGCATTTTTGCAGTTAAAATAAGGCCAAAGGATGTAAAGTGAAAAGTGAGTTCCCCAATCTCATTGCCTTCACCAAGAACAACTGCCCTGTGTGTGTGTACAGATTTGTAGTTTTTTGAAAAACACAAATAGGATCAATATACATTGATTACTACTTGCCTTTTCATTTAACAATGTGTTTCTCTGTTAATAAATGGATACAATACTGGATCAGTCCTAACATATTGTTATCCATCATAGCTGTCCATGAAATAGATTTACCTAATTTATTTAACCATTCCTCTGCTCATAGATGTTTAAGTAGATTCTGATTTTTAACTTCTATAATGCTTTAATAAAAAATATTCTTATATCTATCTTTGTGCACCCTGGCACATATTGCTATAATTAATACCTGGAAGTGAAATTATAGAGCCAAAAAATATGTACACTGAAGTTTTTGATAGCTACTGTTGAATTATCCTTCAAAATGTTGTACCATTACACTTTCAAAAACTTGATGGGAGTTACCTGTAGTCTCACATCCTTACCAGCTGGCTTTTAACCATCCAAAGATTTTGCTATGTGATGGCTGAAATGATATTATAGTATTGCTTTAATTCATAGCGCACTGCATGGCAATGAATCTTTTCGTGTTTATTGACCATTTGGTTCTTTCCGTGAACTTTGTGTGCATTTATTTTACCCTGTGCTGCCTGTACTTTGCCCATTTTTCTGTTCTATTATTTATCTTTTTTAAAGCAGCTTAAAACAGCATAGATTTATTATATCACACTTTCTGCAGGTCTTATTCATCTTTTTGCATGTTAATTTGTAGGACTCCTTGTATTATGGGTCTTAATTCTTGGGCTGTTACAGATGCCAACATTATATAATCACTGAGCCCGTGGCCTGATTTTTATTTGTTTATAGTGATCTTTGTCTTACAAAAGTTTAATATTTTGTGGTAATCAAATTATCTGTGTATCTTTTCTTTCAAAGCTTCTAGGTTTCTGTCTGCCTTCCCTACTGCTCAGTGAGAAAGATAGTCTACAATTTTTTAGTTACTTCTGAATTCACATTTTAAAATTTACATACAGTAACATTCTCTCTTCGTAATATACTAGTCTGTGAATCTTAAAAATTCATAAGCCAAGTGACCATCACCCCCAAACAAGACACAGAATAGTTCTATAGGTCCCCAAATTCATCCATGCCTTTCTTCCCTCTCGTGACCCCTGGTCTGTTTGTAAGGACTTCTCATTCTTATGTATGGAATCATGAAGCATAAGGTATATAGGATTCATACATGTTGTTGCATGCATTAGCAGTTTGTTATTTTTACTGCTGAATGGCATTCCTTTCTATGGAAATACCAGTATTTGTTGATCCATTCACCAGCCAAAGGGCGTTTGGGTTCCTTCTGGTTTGGGGCTATTATGAATAAATACTTCAAGGACATCACATAAAGGTTTTGGACAAATAGAAGTCTTCACCTCTGCTGGCTAAAGACCTCAGACAGGGACTACAGGAGCATGTAGTAAGTATGTGCTCAATGTGATGAACCATCAAACTGTCTTTCAAAGGACTGTACTCTTTTGCATTCCCACCCACAGAGCACAAGAGTTCCAGATGCCCTGTGGCTAACATTGTCAAGTTTTTAAAAAAATATTCTAATAAGTGTATAGTGACAACTCATTGTGGCTTTAATTTGCATTTCCTTCAACTGATGATGGTGAGCATCTTCCATTGTATTTATTTGCCATCCATATGTGTTATCTATTCAAATCTTTTGTCTGGTTTTAAAAGTGGGTTATTTATTTCTTAGTATTGAATTTTAAAAGTCCTTTATATTTTTTTTCAATACAAGTCCTTGGTCAGATATATAATATGCAATATTTCTCTCAGTCTGTGGCTTGTTTTCTCATTCTCTTAACAGTCATTTGCAGGGGGCGCCTGGATGGCTCAGTTGGTTAAGCCACTGCCTTCGGCTCAGGTCATGATCCTGGAGACCCGGGATCGAGTCCCACATCGGGCTCCCTGCTCGGCAGGAAGCCTGCTTCTCCCTTTCTCACTCCCTGTGCTTGTGTTCCCTCTCTGGTTGTGTTTCTCTCTGCCAAATAAATAAATAAAATCTTTAAAAAAAAAACCAAAAAAACAAAAAAAAAAACAGTCATTTGCAGAGACATTTTTTTAATTTTGATGATGTCAATTTATAATTTTTGTTATTGTTATGGATTGTGCTTTTGCATTGTATCTAAGAAATCTCTGCCTAAGCCAAGTTCACAAAGATTTTTTTTTCCTAGAAGTTTTATAGTTTTGGATTTTACATTTAAGTCTGTGAGCCATTTTTAATCATTTTGGTATAGGTGAAAGATATGAACTGAGGTTCAGTTTTTGCATATGGACTTCCAGTTGTTTGAGCACCAGCAACTGAAAAGACTCTCCTTTCTCCATTGAATTGTGTTTGCACCTTTGTCAAAAAGCAGCTGGCCCGTTTTATCTATTTCTGGACTCTCTCTTCTGTTCCATGAATCCTCTGTCTATATACTTACCACATCACAGACCTACACTGTCCTGATCTCTGTAGTTTTATAATAGCTCTTGAAATCAGATAGTATGAGTCCTACAACCTTGCTCTTCTTTTCCAAAACTGTTTGGTTATTTTAGTACCTTTGTCTCCCCACATTAATTTTAGATATGGTATCTAACAAAAATAATAATCCCACCGGGATTTTGATTAGTCTTGCACTGAATCCCCACGTTGGTTTTGGGAGCATTGGCATCTTCACAATATTGCGTCCTCCAATCCACGGAGACAGCATTTATTTAGGTACTTGCTGTCTTCCGTCACTGTTTCATAGTCTTAATTATACAGAAAGTGCAGATTTTATTAAATGTGTATTAAACATTTCATTTTGAAGAGGTACTAAAATGATGCTATTTTGGGTGATAATACTGTTTAAATTTGATTTTTATTTTTTCACTGTGAGTATACAAAAATACTATTGATTTTTGTCTATCGACCTTGTATCCTGCAATCTTACTAAAATTACTCAGTAGTTCTAGTAACTTTTTTGGTAGATTCTTTGGGATTTTCTACGTAGATAATCCTGTCTGAAAATAGACAGTTTTATTTCTTCCTTTCCCAGCTGTATACCTTTCCTTGCATTATTGCCCTCGCTAAAACTTGCCCGTGTAAAGTAGAGAGTAGAGAGTGCCTTGGCTTGTTTCCAATCTCAGGAAAATCATTTGGTCTTTCATCATTAAGTTCAATGTAGTTTTTTTGATAGGTGCCTTTTATCCAATTAGGGAAATTTTTTTCTAATGCTAGTTTCCTACATTAATTTTTTTAAATTGAAGTATAGTTGACATGAGTTTTCTAAGTTTTTAATCATGAAGGGATTTTGAATTTTGTCAAACACTTATTCTACATCTATGGAGATTATTAATTACCCCAGTACTTTAAAATTTTTATGCTTAGATCCCTAATCCACCTAGAATGTATTTTTACATGGTATGTGGGAGTGACTGAACTTTATTTTCACCCTAACGATTAACTAATTGTTGAAACTGTTAAATACATTGCCTATCACTTCGCTCGTTTGAAATGTCACTTTTATCATACACTGATCTCTCATAAATACATGTTTCTGGATCATTTCTTTTGTTCCATCAATTTATTGGTCTATTCCTCTGCCAGTCTACACTGAGTCAATGATCAAAACTTGATAATGTTTTAGATCTGCTGGAAAACGTCGTTCCTGCCATTTTTCTCTTCCAGATGAATTTAAGTCAGCTTGCCGAGTTCCATACCGAAATCTGTTGATACAGTGTTCAGGGCAGTAGTAAAATTAGAAATTTGGGGAATTTATTGTTTTATAGCACTGAGCTTTTCTGTTAAGAAACAGTATGTATTTCTTCACTTACTCAGGTCTCTTTTCTATGAACTTCAATTCCATTGTATGCTTTCCTTCATGAAGACCTTTAGCCATCTTGCCAATATCTTTTTTTTTTTTTTTTAAGATTTTCTTCATTTATTTGACAGAGAGAGAGAGAGAGCACGCGAGCGCACACAGGCAGGGGTAGCAGCTGACAGAGAGAGAGGGAGAAAGAGGCTCTCTGCCAAACAGGGAGCCTGATACTGGGCTCGATCCCAGGACTCTGGGAACATGACCCGAGGTGAAAGTGGACGCCTAACCGACTAAGCCACCCAGGCACCCCATCTTACCAATATCTTACTAGCTCAAAAGTTTCTCAGTTACTTTTCTTGGATTTTTCCAGGTAGATGGAAATATCACTTGCCCAAAGTGACAGATTTGTATCTTTCTTCCAAATACTCATATCTTATTTTTTTGCCTTTTTTCCCCATTATTGCATTTAATGGACATCTAGTTCAATGCTAAATGGGAGTTCTAGAAGCTATCGTTCCCCATTTTAATAGGAATGTTTCAAGTATTTCATGATTAAGCATAGTTTGTTGTAGATTTTTGGTAGAGACACCTTTTCAAATGTAGGATGCTTTATTCTATGACCTATTTGCTGAGACTTCCTTTTGAAACTAGGAATGTATACTGCATTTTATTAACTCTGTTTTTGGGGGATACCATTGAGATAATCATCTTTTTCTCTTCAGAGATATAATGAATTCTATTAATGTATTTTCTATTTTCAGACAACTCTCCTTCTACATCTATGATGTACATCTATTGATGAGCTCAATTTGGGCATGATGAAGTATTCTCTCTCTCTCTTTTTTTAAGATTTTATGTATTTATTTGACAGAGAGAGAGGTCACCAGTAGGCAGAGAGGCAGGCAGAGAGAGAAGGAAGCAGGCTCCCTGCTGAGCAGAGCCTGATGCGGGCCTTGATCCCAGGACCCTGAGATCATGACCTGAGCTGAAGGCAGAGGCTTTAACCCCCTGAGCCACCCAGGCACCCATGATGAAGTATTCTTAATATCTGCTAGATTTGCTATGCCAACAATTTATTTAGAAATTTTGTATTTATGCTCATCAGTGAAATTAACTTTTTTTTTTATCTTGTATTCATCTGATTTTAGAACTAGAGTAATATCTACCTCTTAGATGAAGTGGAAAGCTTTCAACCTGTCTTATGGACTAGAACCATTTATATAATTTGGAAAATATCTGTCTCTTTGTTTTGGTAGCTCTGGATTGCAAAACTACTTGGGTCTGGTGCTTTTTTTTTTTTTTTTTTTTTAGTAGTTTTAAAATGATTCTTCCATTTCTTTTTATGTAGTTGTTCTATAGGCTTTCTTCTGCTTATTGAACCAACTTTGGTGATTTAGACTTTGATAGATCAAACATTTCATCTTAACTTTAAATTATATTTACTTAAAATTATACATAGCAATCATTCAGCTTTTTCCATGTTTCTTGTGCTTCTGTTATTTATATCTTTTTTCCTTAATTCACAAAGACTTCATCAATTTTATCAGTTTCAACAAAGAAGTAGTAATTGGTTTTAGTAACGAAGCCCCATTTAAAAAAATTTCATTAATTTCTATTTTTATTCTTATTCTCTTTCCCTTTCTTTCTTTGGGTTTATTTTTCCTATTCTTTTTCTGGCTCTTGATTCAGATGCTAAGTTTGTTTATTTTCACAGTTTCTGTTTTCTACAAGCACTTACAGCTGTAAATCTTTGCATTTGTACCACTTTGGCAGCCCTCACAGATCTTGAAATGTAGTGTACTCGTTTGTTCATTCCTAAGTAGTTTGTAATTTCAATTTTAATTCCTCTTTAATCCAAGTTAATTAGAAGTGTGCTTTCTCATTTTCAAGAGGATAGAGGTTTTTTTTTTTTGTCTGTCATTTACTATTTTTTTGTTAAATAATTTTATGCATGTGGTCAGTGAATGGAGGTTGTAAAATTTCTACTTCATAGAATGTATTGAAATTTTCTTTGTAACTATCCCATATAAATATACACACACACATATATATCTGCATCTCCATTATTTCTTGAGTGCAAAGTTTCTTAACTATGTTAATTGAATCTTCCATGGCCTTTTTTTATTTCTACAAAAATATTAATTTGGTTTACTTTGTTATATCTGTTTCTATTAATCTTTAATTCCTGGGTCATTTTGTTTTAGGAGTTTTAGGTAGACAGCATATAGCTCTTTAGGGTTTGAGGCCTCTCTTTCTTTCCCTTTCCAATCTGAGGGGCTCTGCCTTCTCACAGGCTTAGTAAATCCACTCACATTGTGATGACTGACACTTTGGGCTTATTCTTGCATCTTATTTTCATATTCTGGTTACCCTGCTTTATATATGTTTCCCTTTTTTCCTTTGCCTTTCACTGAATTGATGACATTTTCCTATTTAATTTTTTTTCTTTTATGGTTAGGAAATTATATATCTTATTTCAGTATTTCTAGTGGTTACTCTACTTTTTAAGCACATAAACTTGTTTTATAAAATCAATATCTTCAATTAATGAAACAACTAACCTTCTTCCAGCGTAAGTTGAGAATCTTTTCATGCTTTTTCTTTTTCTCCTTTGCCCTGCTACCTTCCCAGTAAAGATTGTAAGAGTTTCTAATTCCAGATTTTCTCCTCTTCTCCCACTCTCCTCAGTCAACAATGATTTTAAATTTCACCACAAGTTTTGCTGTGTTTTGTGTCCCTTATGCCTTCCTTTTTGATTCATTTTTCATTTTCCTGAAATACATGGCTTATTCTTCCAGAGAGGGTGCTTGAGTGGTATATTTTCTGAACCCTTACATTTCTGAAAGTGTTTTTATTTTGCTCTCGCACTTGAATGATGAGTTCACCTGGGTATAGAATTCTAAGTTCAAAATAATTTTCCTTCAGAACCTTGAAAGCTTTGCTCCATTGTCTCCCTGAATCTACTGTTTCTGAAGAGTTTCCCTCCTAATGGCCACGGATGCACTGCTCTCCTCCTCAGGAACTAGAGAGCAGAATAAAAGGGGCTTCCAACTACTGGATGCTCCTTGGGGTACGTCCCCAGTCCATGCCACTTCTTAGTCACCAATTCATTTAGCAAATATTTTTGTGCATGTAATGTTCCCAGCTCTGTACTGGGATTTGTTTTTAAATAAAATGTTTCATGCACCTAGAGAAGTGCAGAGAGTAATACAGCAAACAGGGGTGGACCCGCCATCCTCATTGACAAGTCTTATCATTTTGCCTTCTTCACTTCGGGTTTTCAAAAAATAAAGCTCTAAAGAATTCATTGAAATCGGATTCCTTTTCCTTCTGCCCCAGGGATAACTTGGTGTTTATCATACCCATTAATGGATTATACTTTTAATATACGGATATACTATGAATATATATGGCTAAACAATATATACTAATGAATACAGTGCTTATTACATGCTTATACCTAGTCTAATTACATTATGTATATTAACTAGGTAAGTTCTCACTGCAACTCAAAGAAGTAGGTGTTATTACTATCTCCTTTTATAAATAAGGAGAAGTTACTTAATCAAGGTCACACTGTAGCTGACCAGCTAAGCGACTGCCCCCATACCTGGCAACCTGGCCATGGGGTTTGTGCTATTAACAACTATAACATGCTAATTTGGTAATAATTCCCATGTGCTTATCCTTTGGGTAAATGCTAATCATATTAGACACAGTCTGCTAAGATCTTAGTTTTTTCCCCCTGCCCTATTTTCTGAACAGAAAACATTCGCCATGATCTAGCTCATTTGGGTTCATTATTTATTTTTATGTACTACCATACAGTACCGCCTTACATTTTTACGAATCTGTAGATTGCTTCAAAAATCCATGGCAAATGTTACTCTCAACATATTTGCAGCTGCTTCCTAGGGCCAAGGACAAAATTTCTCTAAGGTATATATCGAGGCATGCAATTTCTAAGTCACAGGGTATATTTACCGTCATCCCTATAAGCTGTCAAACTGGGGTACCAACTTATATTTCTCCATGTGAAAGGAGAGGCTCCTATGTCTTGTGCCAGGATTTGATTCTGGCTTGTTAGACTCCACACATACTGCTGAGCTACTGGGCCATTATACTGTCGGAACGTCCATCACCCACTTTTTTTTTTCTGTTTTAATATAGACTACTCAGTTGGGCTTTTGCTCTCCGTCTCATTACGTAAAAATATTTACTAATTATTTACTATGTGCTAATTCTTCCTGTCAATGGTTATTTTTTAAATCCTACAATGCTGCAGGCACTGAAAAGTATTTGAAATTAGCCCAATAAAGGCTCACCTGTTTTTCATAAGGTCATGTGTACTTCACTTGGACTTGTAAGTTAACACTAGCCTGAATGTAACATGCAAGAAGTCCAGCTGTGTCTAAAAGAAACCTGACAGCTAAGAACACAGACGCTTTTACCAAGAACTGAAATTAAATCTAAAACAATTTAAATTATAAGATTTGAATTATAAGATTGTGTAAGATAGAAAAGACTAGATTTTTATAGTTCAATACTAAATTTTAAACATACTTAATGTCTTATCATTCTACTAAAAATATTATACAGATAATTATATGTGGCATTTTGAGAAGCTCTACCAAGAGTTAGGATTCCTATCCTCCAGAAATTACATATAAAAATAAGTAACTTTTTTTTTTAAAGATTTTATTTATTTGACAGAGAGAAACACAGCGAGGGAGGGAACAGAAGCAGGGGGAGCGAGAGAGGGAGAAGCAGGCCTCCCGCTGAGCAGGGAGCCCGATGTGGGACTTGATCCCAGGTCTCTGGGATCACGACCTGAGCCGAAGGCAGTCGCTCAACCAACTGAGCCACCCAGGTGCCCCAGTAACTTTTTTTTTAATGTGGGTCTTGAACTCACCACAGATCAAGACCTGAGCTGAGATCAAGAGTCGGTAGCTTAGCCAGCTGAGCCACCCAAGTGCCCCCAGGATATGTAGCTTTTTAAAAACATTATTATTCTGTCACTCAGCCAGGGATGCAACTTCCAACTGTAAAAGCTTCAGACTCACAAATCTGACAGCTGGTTCAGCATCTCCACTTAGATATCCACACGGCACCCCAAAGTCTCCAAAACCAAACTCCCACTTTCCACCTTTTATATCCTGCTTCTTCAAAGTCTTGTTAATCTCAAAATTTTAAAAATATATTTTCCTGGTTGCTGGACTGAAATTCTTGGGGCCCTTCATGAGTCTTTACCTTCTCTTCTATCCTGACACACAGGCACGCAGGTGTCTTGCATGCTCACTGCAAAAGACATCCAGACTGTGACAATGTCTCACCAACTTCCCTGCTACCACTCTGGTCTAAAGCACCATCATCTTTTGCTTGGACTTCTGCAGTGGCTAACCAACCGCTCTCCTGCTTCCACATTCACTCATACTCTGGGCCATTTGCTACACAGTCACCAGGGTGAGCCTTTAAAAAGGTAATTCAGATCATGTCACTGCTCAAATTCTCCATAAGCCTTGCCATCTCTCTTTACATGGGTTGATAAGGTCCTATATGTCCTGCGTCCCATCCACCCAGATCCTGGAATTTATTCATCTATTATCTTGCTCTTACGATCTCTTTCCCCTCACTTACTTATTCTGTTTCAGCCTTGCATTGGCAAAAATAATGACTCCCCAAAGATGTCCACATCCTAATACCCAGAACCCACGAATATGATATATTATTAGTCTGACCAAATATGATGGTGGTTTGGACTAGGGTATTGGCTGGGAAAATAAGAAAAGTGAGTTGTCAGGATACATTTTGAAGGTAGAATTAACCAAACATGAAGATGAATTAAATGTAGGAGCTGAGAGGAAGGTGTCAAGGATGACCTCCCAATTTTCTGGCTTGAGGGATGGGCTGGCTGGAAGTGCTATTTCCTGAGACAGGAAAGACTGCAAAAGGAGTAGATTTGGGGTAACAACCAAGAACTCAGCTTTTGAATATATTGAGTTTGTGATAACTATGAGACATTGTGGGAAGGGCAGGCAGTCAATCATGCAGAGGGATTTAAGACGACCTGATATCTCTGGAAAACAGACCTGGTGTAAAGATTATAATCTCATAAATTGTTGGTATACAGGTATACCTAAGTCATGGGAAATGTTAAAAATTACCTAGAGAGAGTTGGTAGAATTAAGAGAAGAGGGCATTGTATAAAATTCTGTTGAACTTCGCATTATAAGAATTAGGTAAAGGAGGAGAAATGAGCAATTAAGACTGAGAAGGAACAGTTAGAAAGATGGAAGTAAGCCCAAAAGAATGCAGTTTCACAGAAGCCAAAAGAGAATGTTTTAAGGATTACTCAACTGCTCTTGAGACTTCTAGTAATTTGAGGATTGGATTTAGCAACATGGATCAATGTTGATTTTTCTTTCTTTTTGAGAAAAGAGGGCTTTTTAAAATAGTGGTAAAATATACACAAAATGTATCATCTTAACCGTTTTTGGGTATACACTTCAGTGGCATTGAAGTACATTCACATGGTCGTGCACCAATGATGCTCTTCGCAAGAATTTCTGTAGCAAAGAGAGCACTAACTATTGGAGCGATTTTAATAATGTGTGGGGTAAAGAATTGGTGACAATACAGAACATATTTGGCTTTTGAGATACCTGGTTCTGAAAAGGAATGTGGCTATGAGGCAATAGCTAGAGGAGAATGGAGAGTTGAAAGAGACACTTTTTTTTTAAATTGAGATATTAGTCCATTATTAAATGTCAATTCAAATTATTCTGCAGAGAAGGAGAGACAGAAAATGCTAGAGAGAGCAAGCATATGTTATGGACTACAGATCCTGAGAAAGCAAGAAGTAATGTGGCTAGAACTGATGAGAATGGACTGGGCTTTGCCAGAACGTGGGAAGGAAACAGCACAGATGCAAACAGGTTGACAATATTTCTGGGAATGCTGAATATCTATTTGCGATTGGTGAACACGAATGAATAGCACTGCTAACCTGTCAGCGTGTGTACTCCTATTCATTTATTTCCTATAAATCCATTTACTGCCCATAAAAGCATTATCGAATGCCTACTATGTGTCTCCTGTGAACCACCTGTGACCAGAGGGAGGGGCAGGTCAGCCTCTCAAGGCCTTCAGGAAAATCTGTTGGATGTTATTCCTGGAAACTTCTGAATGGGCTTGGGAATGTAGTATGTCTGTAACATTTATTTCAAGACCACAGTATACATGATGTTGAGAAATTATCCTTTTCCTACTTTCCATTTCAAATAATCCCCCATTATACTTCCAGAGCCAATTCCAGAGAGGTTACCAATGTGCACTGGTTACAGAATAGCTCACAGGATAGAATACCATCTGCAGAGACCCCAAAGTTTCTCATCAACTTGAACCACCGACACCCTGTTCATTATCCAGTAAATTCCTTGATCCCAAGAAACAACAATCAACAACAAGAAAACTCCCCTCCCTTTCCAGAGCAACTATCTTTGTACAAGGCATCTCCTCTCTGCAATTTATTCCAATTCTGCCTCTTTGCAGCCAGAGAAATTCCCCAGGAGGTCCTCAGTAGTGAGAAGCTGGATGTCTCGCTCTGGGACTGGATGCATTCCCGTAGCAGCCTCCAAATCAGTATTTCTGTTTCCAACCCAAGCCCCTCATTTGCATTGCTTTTTCCAAAATTCAAGAAGATCATCTAGACAGTTCCCAACATCAGCACCACATCCACACAGGAAGGAAAATATAAGCAAATACCTACACTACAATATAAGTCCACAAGGGCGAGAAGTTTTGATCTGTTTGTTGCTGCTGTTCACTAATGTAACTCCCAGTTCCTGGAAGAATGGTTGGTCTATAAAAAGCCATCCATGCGAACTGGCCGAATGAATGAAATATCTAGAACATATCAACGTTACAGTGGAACACTCACCAGCAAAATAATATTTCTAGAACTTAATATTCATTAAAAATCACCTGTTTTTCTGGTATCACTTACCTTAAACACAAAGACACCCCTTTTTCTTTCTTTCTCTCTCTCTCTTTTTTTTCCCAGAAAAAGCTTCCCTTAGGTGATTACCTGCACAAAAGTAAATATTACCTTTTCTACACTGTTGTAGGAAGCATCCTGTTATCCAGGAAAATCACCCTTCTGAAAATTTAGTGTTTAAGAAGTTATGGTGGAATTATAAAGTATTTAGAACTTGATTAACAATGAAACCACTATTTTGCAAACTTATGGGATACAGGTAAAGCAGAGAAAATTCTCTTCAAGGGGTTCTATAGCCCTCAAATTATATTTTAGAAAATCAGAAATACTGGAAATTAACATAGTGTTTAAGTTAAATAGTAACTTAAGTTAGTATTAAATAGTAAGTATTTAAATTAAACATAGCATTTAAGTTAAATAGTAACTTAAGTTAGTATTCAATAGTCAGCATTTAAATTAAAAACTTTTTTTAAAAAGGAGTAACACATTAAACTCAACAAAAATATGAGAGGTTAATACAAATAAATACATAAATTAAACAAATATATATATATATTTAAAAAGAAACAGATACAATCAACAAAAGCTGAGCTATTTGAAAAGACTAGATAAACCTCTACAGGTTCATCTCATAATACAGACAAATCTCTGTTCAGACCAAAAAGAAAAAAATACAGAATTCCCAAATATATCAGGAATGTAAAGTAGGATATAACACAGATACTGTAGAGGATTTTTAAATAATAAGAGAAGGCTATGCATCATATTTCAACATTTTGAAGGCTTACATATAGTATCTAATTTTTATTTATTTTTTTAAGGATTGATTTATTTTAGAGAGGGAGTGTGTGTGTGCATGGAGGGGAGGGGCAGAGGGAGAGGGAGAAACTCAAGCAGACAAGAGAGAAACTGAGTATAGGGCCAGGATACCAGGCGGGATCTTACAACCCTGAGACCATGACCTGAGCGGAAATAGAGTTGGACGCTAGACTGAGCCACCGGCATTCCCCAGTATCTAATTTTCAAAGAAATGTGTGAATTATCAAAATTGACTCAAGAAGAAATCACAAATCCAAATAAATTAACAACCGTTAGACAAACTGAACTGAATTTTTAAAATACAATGATTTCACAGATGAGCTTCACCAAACAATCAAGGAACAAATGATACCTACTTCATCTAAACTGTTATAGAAAACAGAAAAAAAAGGTTATTTCCGTATGCATTTCATGAGGGTAGTACAGCCCTGATACCAAATGTGGACAAAGGCAGTGCAAGAAAAGAAAATTCCAAGCCCAAATCACTTTAGAGCACAGATGCTAAAAAAAACAAAGGCACTCATAAATTGCGAGAAGCAGTGCATTAAGTAATAGTACATTACAGCAAAACCAAGTATATCTCAGAGAATGCAAAGATAGGTCCATATTTGAAAAAGCTTTACATTAGCATAACAAAGACAAAACCTATAATCACCTCAATAGTTTTAGAAAAAAAATTTAATAAAATTCAGTATTCACTGCATGGTTTTAAAACATTCCTACTTTAAACTTAGCTGGGATAGAAGGGAACTCCACCAGATAAAGGGTTTCTATCAAAAACTTACAGCAACAAATATCATAATAATGGCACATTAAAAATATGTTCAATGAGGGATGCCTGGTAGCTCAGTCAGTTAAGTGCAAGCCTTCAGCTCAGGCCATGATCCCATGGTCCCAGAATCAAGTCCCACATCAGGCTCCTTGCTCAGCAGGGAGCCTGCTTCTCCCTCTGCCTCTGCTCCCCCTGCTTGTGCTCTCTCTCTCTCTGACAAATAAACAAATAAAATCTTTTAAAAAATATATTTGCAATGAGATAGAAATAGGAAAATAATCTTGCTCTCATCCTTCCTATCTGTTGTTATATTGGAGGTTCCAACCCATCCAATGAGATAAGAAGACTGGTATCAAGGGCATGATTTACAGATAATATGATTAGCTATATAAAAATACAAGAGAATATGCAAATAAGCCATTTAACTAATAAGGAAAAGAAAATTCAGCATGTTTGCTAAAACAAAATTATTCCAAAATCAATATTTTCAAATAGTATCTACAACCAATTAAAAAATTTAAAAAGGATCCCACTTATAACAGCAACAAAAGCTATAAGATACCCAGGAATAAACCCAACAAAGAGGTACAATAATTTTTATAAATACACTATGAAATGTTATTGAAGGATATGAAGAAATCAGAGTGATATCAATGTATTAGATGACTCAATTTTATAATGATATTGTATATCCCAAGATCTAACATAGAAATTTAAACTTCGCAAAATACCAAAAAAGTTTTTCAATGGAAGTTGACAAACTGATGCTAATGTTAGTATGGAAGAGTGGAAGTCCCAAAACAGCCAGTACAGTTTAAAAAATGAACAAAAATGGGGGGTGGGGTGGAGGAGCCCTTCTAAGCATGATTAGTATAAAGTCATCATAATTAAAAAAGTGTAGTATTGGCTCAGAATTGGTTTGATCAGTGGAAAAGGATAAAGTAGGAACATATTCATGAATATATGAAAACTTAATTTTCATCACTGTGGCATTACACATTAATGGGAGAATGAAATACTGTCCATTAAAGCA
Source organism: Spilogale gracilis (assembly GCA_004023965.1). Classification (NCBI taxonomy): domain Eukaryota; kingdom Metazoa; phylum Chordata; class Mammalia; order Carnivora; family Mephitidae; genus Spilogale; species Spilogale gracilis. Next base: position 10,492 of record PITA01008272.1, on the reverse strand, counting down.
TGTCAGGATAACAGGTTTTCCATATTGGGGAAATTTAAAAAATTAAATTTCTAACTTACACTATTCAAAAAATAAATCCCAGGGAATCAATTCTGTAAGTCTTGAGGGCAAAACTTCAAAAACGTTAAGAAAAAAAAAAAAAGGCTATCTTCACGGTATCAGGTATGGAGAGAGTTCTTCCATAGCCACAAATGACACAAACTATAAAGAGATCAAGGAATAGGACCACATTTTACATTTTCTATAGTACAAAAGATATCAAAAGCAGTCAAAAGGAGAGCCACAGACTGAGACAATATGAGGTTTACATGTACAAACTCCGATAAAACAAGAGGAAAAAAAAGAAAACATACACAGCCCATGGAAAAATGGAGGAGGGCTATAAATCAAATCACAGACTCAAAATCTTAATAGCCAACTAATATATGAAGACTGGTAATGTAATCTCCCTAGTAGTGAGGGAAATGCAAACAAAACAACAAGATACTGGGTTTTGAAAAAGTCAAATTGTCAGAAATGAGAAAACTCTGAATCTAGAAAGTGGTGAAGGTCACGTGAGGGAGACAAGAACTCTCACCCACCGCTGGTGGATATGTAAATTGAAGAACCATTTGGCAGTGTCTAATAAAACTGAACATGTGCGTGTAGCCTAGCAATTCCCCATCGAGGTAGATTCAGAGAGAAATTGTCACATATGTGCAAGGGATCCATGTACACGCATGTTCATATTAGCATTGCCCCAAATATTGGCAGCATCTTAAATATTCATCAATAGGGCAATGAATAAACAAGACACATTTATATGCATGGATCTACAATATAGCAATTAAAATGAATGAACTGATTTATATTTATCAACATGGAGAGAAAGAATAAAAACATACCATGGAGGGAAAAAAAAAACCTAACACCACACATATGCATTTTAAAAATCAAATAAAACAATATTCTGTACCTTTATTGATTCATGTATAGTCAAAGTATAAAACCTAGGTGCAAAAGTTACATACTAAATTCATAATAGTGTTTGCCTTTGGAGAAAAGCTGAAGAATGGTTTTGGGGAGGAATACAAAGGGTTTTCAATTTTATCAGAAATCTTGAATAGTTCAGTTTTAAAAAACCTGCAGCAGATCTGGCAAAATGCTAATATTCACTAATTATATGATAGGTACATGGATGCTTGTGATACTGTCTCTGCATTTTAAAATATCTTTACATTTTTTTCCAAATAATAGAATTAAAAGAAAAGCAGCTAGTAAAGAATTCTCTGATAGAAATTTCACCTGTGTAGATAAATTGGGTAAATTGTCTAAAATTTTGGGGCAAGGAACTTTATAATTCTCTGTCTTAGAATGGAATCTCCATAAAAATAAAACAGCTGGTACTATTAATAAAACTACTGAAATGAATAAAACAGATTCCATAGGTATCAACATGGATAGTTGTCAAAATCACATTGAGGAGAAAAAGTAAGTTGCCTAATGACATGTACACTAGTGTACCTATTATAAAGAAAACTTAAAATAAACAAGCCTGCGTGTATATATATTTACATATAAACATATAAACAATTAGGTAATGAAAGTGCTCTAATGCCAGAAGAATACACTGTTTATACTGGTAATAATACTGATTACTTAGGGAAGTAAGGAGGCAGAAAGTTGAATTAGGGAGGGAAATAAAGTGACATTTAGCTCCATCTGCAATCTTTTAATATAAATTAAAAAAAACCCTGAAGCAAACATGACAAATATTTCACATTTGATTAGTCTAGGAAGTAAATACACGAATGTACATTACTCTTGATGTATATGTATTTTTGATTTCCAAAAGCAAAAGTACTAAAGAATTTCAAATAAAATGCACATAATTCAACACTATGTAACTTAAGCCTCTGTACATCAAAAACCGTGCTATGATTATTTTTAGAAATTATCCCGTTTGCTTTTCTATGTTTTTTTTAATTTTTCAAAAATCAAGGAAGGATAAAAAGCAATGAAGAAATGCCAGAAAAAAAAAAATCAAACGTATACCTGATCACATAAAAAGAAAACGCTGCACAACCACCAGGAGCAATTCTATATCATTTGCTGCATTTTCTTATTTTTAATTTTTCTCAAAAGAAACAGAAAAGATGTTGCCTAATTGGAAACGTGACTTTCTATTATTAAAATTGTGGGAGTCCATTTTAATGTGTTTATCTCGCTGCTAGTCTATAATTTATATTTCAGCGTGGAAATTTGTTTGTATGCCTGTGACAGGTTAATGCAGTTTAAGCATGCATTTTTCTTTCGTTGGTTGAATAGTTAAATCGTTACTCAAAGGATTTTAAGTTTCAATTTCAACCATGAGAGGATTCTTTGCTTTTTCAAGGTTAGAAATGTTTCTGGTTCAAAATGCTATTAATTAATAGCTACGTAGTGGATCTATTTAGGGAATTGGTACCGACTCCGGATTAACAGTGGAACTGTTAAATGAGAAAACTTTTTTTTGATGCAGACTTAGGGATATTTTAAATTTAGTCTGACAGCGGTGGGCAGAAATGAAATGTAATTCCAGCCCGCTTAACTCAAAATCGTAATTATGAACCGAAAGACATATCAGGTATTAGCATTTTTTTTTCCTTAAAAAAAAAAAAAAGTTTCTCGGACTCCGCCGGACACCCAGCTGGCGGAGGACCAGCGGGCGCGGCGGGGTGGGAGGGGGGGAGCCGGCGAAGCCGGCAGGCTGCCCAGAAGTTACGATCGGGGAGTTTTCTCTTTATTAAAATTACCTGGCTCACCAGCAGAGGCAAGAAAGCGAAGACAAGATAATTTCTTAGGCTGTTAAAAATGACTTAGCCCGGTGGGCCCCGCGTTCCGAAGGGGTGTCCTGCGGGCCGGGGCGGGTCCCGCCGCCCCCGCGGGCTCCGGTGCGTCAGGGGCGCGTCAGGCGGGGCGGGCTCCGCGCGGGCGGCGGCGGCGGCGCCGGGCGGCGGGCGGCGCGCACCGGGCCTCCTGCTTCTCGCTCCGAGGCTGCGGGACGGACGCTCCCGAGAACTCTCTCGCCCGCGGCCGGCCGCGCTCGGACGGCGCTCGCCGGCGGCCCGGCGGTGCCAGCATGTCCGCCGCCGTGGCGTGCCTGGACTACTTCGCCGCTGAGTGCTTGGTGTCCATGTCCGCGGGCGCCGTGGTTCACCGCCGCCCGCCGGACCCCGAGGGCGCGGGCGGAGCCGCTGGCTCGGAGGTGGGTGCGGCGCCGCCGGAGTCCGCTCTGCCGGGTCCGGGGCCACCGGGACCCGCGTCGGTCCCCCCGCTCCCCCAGGTCCCCGCCCCCAGCCCCGGCGCGGGCGGCGCCGCGCCCCACCTGCTGGCTGCAAGCGTCTTGGCTGACTTGCGCGGCTGCTCTGGGGAGGGCTTCGGGGAGAACTCGCGGGAAGCTCTGCGCGCCTCGTCCGGCTCCTCCGGCCCGACCCGGTGCTCCGGCCCGACCCTGGGCTCAGAGCCGGCCCCGGCCACCAGCGCGGCGGAGATCTCCGGACCCGCTCACTGCTCCGGCGAGCTCGGGGTCCCCGGAGCGCCGGCCGTCCCCGGAGCGCCTGCGGTCCCCGGGGCGGTCCCCGGAGCGGCCCCTGGGGCCGGCCCCGCCCCCGCCACAGGTCCAGTGCCCCGTCGGAGGCCGGTGACACCTGCTGCCAAGCGCCATCGCTGCCCCTTTCCGGGCTGCAACAAAGCCTATTACAAGTCGTCACATCTGAAGTCCCACCAGCGCACCCACACGGGTGAGCGCCCTTTCTCCTGCGACTGGCTCGACTGCGACAAGAAGTTCACGCGCTCCGACGAGCTGGCCCGCCACTACAGGACGCACACGGGCGAGAAGCGCTTCTCCTGCCCCCTCTGCCCCAAGCAGTTCTCCAGGAGCGACCATCTGACCAAGCACGCTCGCCGCCACCCAGCCTATCATCCCGACATGATTGAGTACCGCGGGCGCCGTCGCACTCCCCGCGTCGACTCGCAACCCACCTGCGCAGTGGACAGCTCCGGCTCCGACCCCGCCCAAGCGCCCAGCCTCACCACCTGCCTGTCTGACAGTCATTGCTGTTAGTCGTCCCCGCAAGGACCATCCCCCAGGCCGTTGTCCCTGCCTTTTCTTTGCCCATCCCTCTTTTCCCAGAGTCATTAGACCAAGGCACAAGACTGGTTCCTCCGCTTCGAGGGTCGGTCCAGGCAAGCATGTTGGACCCTGGGGAGGGACTGGGGGCCTGAAAATAGCAGGAATTCTTACAACGCGTATATCAACCTAAAAAGGAGGGTTGCCTCAAGACAGCCCCCTGGAACTGGTCAGAAGGGATGAACCCGGGTACTCTCCAGAGTCCTGAAGATTCTCCCTTCCCTGGAACCAGAGACGTGAAACTGGAATTCTCAGGTGCCTGAGGAGCTCCCAGTCTCAAAGGACTCTGGTATCTTACCCACCCACCAGGGCGGACCTTGGAGAGGATGTCAGGGGTGGCAGTCTTGGAAATGTCCAGGACTGGGATGGTGAGAGGCCTTTGGAAACAGAAATGATTTCTATTTCTGTAAATAGCAATGTTTACTAATTTATTTTTAGTATCTTTTAAACAGGGATCCCAGGTTGATGGGAGGTTGATGTCCTCCACTCCCCAATTGCCCCAGCTACCTCTGCTAGGAGAGGCCATGTAAGAATCCATGTGAATGTATGGCTGGGAGATGCTTCTTGGTGTCTGGGAGCAGTGCGAGTCTGTTTGCAGATCCTGTTGCAAGGTTTGGAACCCTGCACTTGCGTGGTAGCCTCTCTTCCCATTTGCATTCCTACTGGGGGAGGGGAACTGCCTGGCACACTCTTGCAGTAAGATTGGTCTAAAAATTTGGAAACAACCATAAAAATACCAGAAATAAGAGTGGTCCAGGCTAGTTCCCCTTTCACCCTCTGGTGACTTTGGGTGAGATAGGTCCAGAACAAGACCTTTCAGGACCATTGTGAGCATTCAGGGAAATAGGGGCATGTGGTTCAGGCTGCCCAGTCCAAGTAATCTCAGGTGTGGTAGATTCTGTTCATTTCTTAATGGCTAATGAGGGGTTTATTTCCCTTGGGAACTGTGCATTTTTGTTTTTGCAGCAAATGAATTGATGGTTTGCAGAGGAGATGAGAGTGGCTTTCTCCAAAGATCTGGTTGCCCTGGATTGGGGGAAGGAATAGCAAAGTGAAAATTATTATCAAATAAGAGGACCCTTCTCCCTTTACCTTGAAGTCCCTCCAAGTTACACCCTCAGGACCCCTCTGCCCCAATGCAGAACTCAAGCATCAGCAGTATTTATTTTTCTATATGTATCTCTGCTGCTATGAATGAAGTTGTTGGCTACTCTGCTTATGTATGTGTGAATGTGTATACATGTGACCCTTTTACTAGAGATGGGGCTAAAAGGAATTTCCTGCTCTGGTAAGGTCCCTGCGGCCCCCCTCCTGAATGTCTTGTAATAGTCCATCAATCCCATTTGTGGAGGGTGTCATAATCTCAAAGGACCATAACAGGCATCTAGGTAAACAAACTGCTTTTCCCTGTTTTGCAGATGAAGACACCAAAGCCTAGATAAGTTTAAAGTCTCATGCAGAGTTGCTACGGAAAGCCAAAACTAGAACTTAGGTATCTGGCTTTCTAAGTGGCTCTTTCCCTCAGGCTTGGTTATCTCACCTCCTCTCTCTCCAGATCCTTAGTCAAAGGACACCACTCTCCCTTCCTGCCACCAATATCCTCTCCCTCCCTAATCTCTATCACTTCTAAGTTCCTTCAGATGTCCAGTCCCTGCTGAACACTTTGCCTGTTGTGTTTAACCCCAAAGCCCTTTTCCTAGCAGTTTGAGTCCATTCCCTCCTTCCACACCATGTGGATCTAAAGTGGGAATGACTGCTTGGCATTTGAAGAGAGACTTTATCTTTTGACCTGGTAGATTAATTTTCAGTGCCACTTCTGTTCTTCTTCTGGTCCTGGGCACTCTATTTTCCTTGAGAGAGTGAATGATATAAACTTGACATTGGGACTCTACTAGGTGCTTCTGCACTAAGTGAGGGAAAGGTCCTTTAGAAGGACCCAAAGTGTATGTGCCCTGTGACTTTGAAGAGATCAGTGTTTCCTGATGCAGACTAAGCAGGGTGAGTGGGGATCTTTTTGAGTTACCTATGGAAAGAGGAGGCCTCCAGTTGTGGAGGTGGGTTTTGGTGGTGGGAAGAGTCCTCCCTTCACTCTGTTTGTTTCCTCAGCTGGAACTGGATGAGAAGGGCACTCTGGGCCCCTTTGAACATTGTCATTTCCCCTTTGTCTTCTTCAGTAGAAGATCTGCCATTGGGTAAATGAACAACAAAACTAACAGGAAAGAGACTCCCACTGACTATTCTGGAATTGGACTCAAGAATGCTTGGCTTTTTCAACCACCCTTTGATAAATAACTTTTGATTCTCAAGCTTCTAAACAGTGTCCTTATTTGGGTTCTTCGACCTGGGGGACTTTTGTCTGGGTATGGTCTCTGACAATCTAAGTGTGGCATCTCTTTCAACGACTCCAAGGACTTTGGGCTGGTGGGGAGGGGGACACTCAAAACACTAGGAGTAGCCAGATAATGGAGGCAAGACTTATAGGCTAGTCTTTTTGTTTTTCTTAAGTTTTTATTTATTGGGGGTGGGGGGTGGTGTGTGTGTGTGTGTGTGAGAGCACAAGCAGGGGGAGGGGTTGAGGAAGAAGCAAGGAAGGAGTGGGGAGCACATGCAGGGGGAGGGGCAGAGGGAGAAGCAGACTCCCCATTAAGCAAGGAAGGACCCTGATGCAGGATTTGATCCCAGGACCCTAGGATCATGACCTGAGCCAAAGACAGATGCTTAACAAAACTGGGCCTCCCAGGTGTCCCATAAGCTAGTCTTTCTTAGTCTTGGGTATTATTGTTACCCTTTCACTCCAGCAGCCAGACAGCTCTTAAAAAATCGATTATTAGTGAAATGTCTTGGAAAGGGCTTCCTAGTTTTATTGATGTTGCTTTTGCTCCTTTTTGTTAAACAGATGGAGCTCAGTTAGCTACTGAGTCTGGGGATTGGTTAGGGTCATCTTGAACCTCTGGGTCCTTCCCCACCCCAGCCATCCTGAGTTCTGATGTAGGAATGATCAAAGCTAGGAACAGAATCTACCGATAGAACTATTCTTGAATTATGGGTTGGAAGCTGGGAATGAATTCCAGATTAGATTTTAGGTGTGAGGGAATTGGATTCCTGGTCCCTGCTGGGAGGGTGTGAAGAGTATAGGCCTTGCCCCTACTCACAGGGACAAAAATCTGTCATTTGTCCCTATTTCCATGTTTTCCAAGTAGGGAGCCATACTGGGATACTACTCTTGGCCTGTCTCTACTTCTTAGTTACTTTTCCCCAAAGGAGGGTTGTGTTCTCTGATGGAGACACAGAGAAAAGGGTCATTGTACACACACATGCACACGGGTGTGCACAGAAGCAGGTCTGAAGAGCACCTCTCTCTTTTTCCACTTTTGGAAAGCCATGCCTCCTTGCAGCTCTCCAGTAAGTGTTTCCTTTGTATATTCTCCTTTGGATGGGTAATCCCAGTATCAGGTACTGGGAGTGATGGGAGAGGTAAATGGTATTAGAAAGCCCAATTCTGGCCGTAGATATAGCTTCATCAACAGAATGCTGATATTTTGATCTTCATTAGTCTGATTCCTATATTATTACCCAGGTGGTTGAGAACATAGAGGAGAAAGGAATATGATTAATTTTCTCCCTTAGGCTCCAACACATGCCAATATGCGTTGGCTGTATATCTTGAGAAATAGGCACTGTGGTAGGAATTAGGACCAAATAAGAAGTGTGGAGATGGGATGTCTGGTGTGCCACAGCACAAGTCTTTGGAATGTTAGTGATCTTGGACCACTCAGTTCTTTGGCCTTTTCAAGTCCTAGCAGCTTATGGTAACTAGCTTCTATACCCATGCTACTTTTTTTAAAGGTAATGGACATAGGATTCTGCAAAAGTAGGCTGCATAGGCCACTGTGGCTGATCTTGATTCACATAAATGTAGTTGAGACAGAGTGGCTGCAGAAGGGAGAAACTTTTTTTTTTAAATAAAAGATTTATTTATTTGAGAGATAGAGCATACAGGATAGGGCAGAGGGAGAAGGAGAATCTTGAAGCAGACTCTAAACTGAGCAGGGACCCTGAGGGGCTTGATCCCAGGACCCTGAGATCATGACCTGAGCTGAAATCAAGAGTCAGATGCTTAACTGACTGAGTCACCCAGGCGCCCCGGGAGAAGCACCATTGAATGGAAGAATTTGTGCTGCCTTTGTTGTCAGCCAGAATTGTAGAAGAGGACTTAAAGGGCAATGGCATAAGTTTCCTGTGAACTACAAAACACAAGTTTAGCAGATTCTGTCCCTAAAACTATGATGGGGATTAGCAGGTAGCATTAGATCAGTTTCACCCAGTTTGGTTCCCTTTTATCTTTTTTTTTTTTTTTAAGATTTTTATTTGGGGCCCGTGGGTGGCTCAGTCATTAAGCAGTTGCCTTTGGCTTGGGTCATGATCCCTGGGTCCTGGGATTGAGTCCCACATCAAGCTCCGTGGGAAACCTGCTTCTCCCTCTCCCACTTCCCCTGCTTGTGTTCCTTCTCTTGCTGTCTCTCTCTCTCTGTCAAATACATAAAATCTTTTTAAAAATTTTAAGAATCTCTCTTTAAAAATATCTTTTATTTATTTGAGAGAGAGGGAGCATGAGCTGGAGAGGGGCCAAGCGGGGGGGGGGGGAAGAAGAAGCATACTCTCTTCTGAGCAGGGAGCCCCACGCAGAATTCCATCCCAGGACTCTGGGATCATGGCCTGAGCTGAAGGCAGAAACTCAACCAACTGAAACACCCAGGCACTCAGTTCCCTTTTATCTTAATTTGAATTGACTCCTTTATAGGGCCAGGGAGAGACCTATGGGAGGAACCAAGTTCTTTATTTCACAAGGGGTATCCAGAGTCACCTTCTATTTTTGTCCCAAGTTGGTGTCAGGGATTCAATCTGTGTTTTATCACAGGGGGATGGTGAATTTTAATCATAAATATAAAAAAAGAGGATGCAAGTGTTTGTTGTATATGGGCTTGGGGTAGAGAGAAGCCATGCCATTATAACCCCAAAGACTAGGAAGAGTATTTTTAAAGGCTCTGCCTGTATTCTTCTTTCCTTATGAATCAAGTATTTTGAGGAAATAAAGTAGGAATATTTGTTTCAAATATATGTTTAGATCTTTAAGTCAAAATGGAATAATGGGAGGGTGAAAAATGAATAAAGACATGTCGATTGAACTGGAGGAAGGGAAGGATTTCTTTAGATGAAAGGTTGTGTTCTTAGAGGATAGAATTGATAATACAAATGGAAAACTTAAAAAAGATCAGAATCCAACCAATATTAAAGATAAAACTATAAAAGATGGTGGTAGTTTGTCATTATTAGATTAGAGGAGGTGACTGGAACCCAGTGAGATGTAATACAAGAAGATGAGCTCTCACAGAGAAAACAAGAATGCATACTTCTGCCAGGGATCTCCGATGCAAGGGAATATTGAGAGGGACTTACCTAAATCTGTACACAAACCATTAGAAAATCATTCTTTTAACACTGAGATCTGTTGGATGTAGAGTATGTGGACAATACTTTCAACTCTTTAGGTTAGTCTCAAGGATGTCACCATTGAAATGGAATAGGTATATTTGGGGTGCCTGGGTGGTTTAGCATAGAGCTCTTGATTTCAACTCAGGTTGTGATGTCTAGGTCCTGAGATACAGCCCAGAGTCAGGCTCTGTCCTCAGCATGGAGTCTGCTTGTTCCTCTCCTTCTGCTCCTTTCTCTCTCTCTCTCTCTGAAATAAATTTTTTTTAAAAAGAAATAGAATAGAAATACAAATGCGGTTCAGAGAATGTATAGAGTTAGATCTCTAAGAGAAAGCACAGGGTGGAAGAAACATGTAATATATCAAAGGTCTTAACAGAAATCAGAAAGAAAGAAGCATGATAATCTCATTTGATTCCAAAATAAGTATTTGTGAAAATTCAACATCAATTTGTGATTTAATTTGAAAACACCTTGGCAAACTAGTAACAAAAAAAGATAATTTCTTAAATTAATAGAATATCCATCAAAAGCCTATAGTAAACATCAAACTTAGGATTGAAAGATTACAGGCATGTCTATTGACCATATAGTAAGATGAATAGTCTTAAAAACTCCAGGCAGTAATCACATAAAAATACAATAAAAATATAATGAATACTCACGCATTGGAAAATGTAAAAGCAAACTTCTACATGACTCAGACAACAGGGACAATTACAAAATTTAGACCTCAATGAAAACCAAAAGCATTACATAGCAAAGCTTCTGTGATGCAAGAAAACAGCTGGGGGAAGAAATGTTCTTTATAGCCTGAAGTTGTTTATCAAAAAAAAAAAAAAAAAAAAAAAA
>PITA01008271.1:0-85630 GCA_004023965.1 Spilogale gracilis | reverse complement strand
CTGGGAGATGAGCCAATGTTTCTGCAGAAGAGGTATCTAGAAGTGAAAAATGTGAGACCATTTGTTAGAGAAAGTCTCCCTTTAAGTTGTGACAAGTCACCTGAATGTTTTCCAAAGGCTTCTTTTCTAAACCCTTGAGGGTCTTCCACAGCTATACATTTTCACTGAGAGTCATCATGGCACCCCTGCAAAAAAAAAGTATGGCTCCTACTTTACAAAAAAAAGACTGCAGCTATGATTTATTAATTAAAGTCAGCACAGCCGTCATCCTCATACCAGACTAGCTCTCCTGGGGGATGTCCTCTTGGGCTGGCTTACTCCTCTCATGCAGATCCCCAACCCAAATGGCAAGCCCTGCCTGACTAAGGGAAGGGGCACCACTCACCTGGTCGGGTCGCCAGAATTCTGAGATTGAAGGAGGAGAGAAGGCACAGCCCACAGTCTGAAGTGGGGGTGTAGGGAAACAGCCTCCCCCCAGAATAATGAAGGTGTGAAGGACACAAACCCCAAGTTAGAGAGACTTGGGATCAAACTACAGCTCCACAAAGCTCCATGACTTTTCCAAAGATGTTTTCTTGGAAATGCTATTGTCAGGTTTCTCCTGTGAGATGGAGGTGATGCCAGTATCTACTGCACGGTGTGGTGGGGGGATTGATTCAAAGCATAATTACAAGGGGAAAGCAGGCTGGTCACTGATGTTTGGGAAACTGGCATTTATGAGCTTCTCACTAGTGGGATTGGGAATGGAAGACTATGCCTCTCGCGTTCACCTTCATCTTAATTCATTTTAAGGAAATAGGGTTGCTGCCTTTTCCATTGTTCCCTGTTTATTATCTTTCCACCCCCACAACTCAATTCCACGCAGACCTTTAGTTAAAATACCATTTCAATATTTGAGGAGGGACCCTAGAGATCTTGGTCCCTGAAGTTAGATATCGTGGTTCCAGGACAGGGCAGGTGTCAGAGAAATGAGGACACTTGGTGCTGTGTAGCTGAGAAAGTATGGGCTCTGGGGTCCAACAAACCTGATAGAAAGCAAAGGCCTCTGTTGATTAGCTGTGTGTGACTGTGGCAAGTTTCTTAAGTTCTCTGAATCTCCATTCTCTTCATCAGTAAAATGAGGATTAAAAAAAAATAATGGCTTTGCTGGCTAATTGAGAAGTTTATAGGTAATGAAATAAGGTTCCTAGCATAGTGTCTGGCTCTCAAGTTTGGTAGCTGATCTTGCTGTCATTATGTATTGCTTTCAGTTGACGATCTTACTTTCTGCTTTGCTAAGAACATAGAAGCCATGAGAAAACATCCACATGTGCCAACCATCAACCGTTGGCCCTTCCTACATCTGCATCCATAAACTCTCTTTTCCCCCAATGAGCCAGTGTTTCCAATGGTATGCAGAGATCCAATCACCCCACCTACCCAAGATAATCGCTTCAGCAATTTTTCATTTTCACTTGTTCTCTCTCTATGGTATTAGTCTCATCAAATGAAAACATGCTGATATTTCTCCCATCCTTTAAAACAAAAACAGAAAACCTTCTCATGATCTCACTTCTGCTGCCAACTACTCCCCCCACTTTTTTTAGGCTTCCTTTTTCAGCAAAACTTTTCTCTGCCTCATTCAGCACTTCCACTGCTGCATATGTACCCAAAAGATTTGAAAGCAGGGTCTCAAAAAGACCTTTACAGCCCATGCTCATGGGAGCATTACTCACAATGGCCAAAAGGTGGAACTAACCCAAGTGTCCATCAGCGAATGAATGGATAAACAAAATGTGGTATATACATACAATGGAATATTTAAAAGGAAGGAAGTTCTGATTCATGCTACATCATGGATGAAATTTGAGGGCCTTGTGCTCAGTGAAAGAATCCAGTCATGAAAAAAGCAAATATTGCATGAATTATTTAGAGTAGCTAAATTCATAGAGAAAGTGGCATGATGGGTGCCAGGGGCTTAAGGGGAGGAGGAACAGGAAAGGGCTGTTTAATGGGTGTATAATTTCAGTTTTGCAAGGTGAAAACAGTTTTGGAGATTGGTTGCACATCAGTGTGAATACACTTAACATTACTGAGTTGTAAACTCATGTAAATGTGGTCAGGTTGGTAGATTTTATGTTCTGCATATTTCCCCATAGCCAAAGTCAAAAGCAAAAAAAAAGAAAGAAAGAAAGAAAGAAAGATAAAAGGGCACCTGGGTGGCTCAGTCGGTTAAGCATCTGCCTTCCACTCAGGTCATGATCCCAGGATCATGGGATCGAACCCCGAGATGGGATCCCCACTCAACAGGGACTCTGCTTATCCTTCTGCCTGTCCCCTCCACTCATTCTCTCTCTGACAGTCTTTAAAAAAAGAAAAGAACTCTTCTCTGCTTCTGACTTCTCTCCCCCACCTTCTTCCTTCAGCACACCCCATCAGCGTTCACACTTGCTGCCTCCTCCCAAAGCTACTTTCTTAGCTTAGATGTTGGAACACACACCTTCTGGCCTTGCCTTCCACCCCATCATATTCCATTGTTTTTTTTTTTTTTCTTTCCAATGCCCCATTTCTGGATTGCTGAGATAGCCTGCTAGCTAGTCTCATATTCCTGCTTCTACCATCACCATCTAGATCCACTCTCAAACCGCCGCCTGTGGGATCCCTTTAAAACATGCCAGGCCGTGTCACTCTTCTGAGTCAAATCCCTCGGTGGCCCCATTTCTTTCAGAGTGAAAATCCATGTCAGTACATACCCCAAATCATCCACCGTCCAACCCCAGGCCACCCTGACCTTCCCAACCTCCCTTCCCCTCACTATGCCCTTGGGCATCAGCCCCACTGGTCTGGGACCCAGCAGGTGCCCGTACCTGTCACACTCTTCACCCCCAAGTCTGCAGAGCTAACTCCTTCACCTTAAAATGTCCATACAATGTCACCTTTCAATAAGGTCACCTATACCTTCCTCCACTTCTCCTTTTTCCCACAGCCCTTCTCTCCTGAGTGTATATACCATTGTAATACACTTTAGAATGTTCCTGTCTCTCCCCAGTAGAATATGAGCAGGGTTTTTGTGTACTTGGTTCACGGACATATCGCCAGCACCTACAGCAATGCCGGGAGCACTGTAAGTGCTGAACGGTTTCCCCAGGGTTAAGCCATCTCCAGGAGTCCATTATCCGCCTTGATTTTCACAGCCATTTTGTGGAGGCCATCAAAAGACACTATCGTATCTGTTTAACAGATGAAGACATGGAGTCTCAGAGAGGCTAGGGGTCTTCACTCGCTTAAAATGCACTCATTCATTTACTCAGCAAACTTCTACTGAGTGGCATCAGGGCAGAGTTCTGCCTAAAACAGAGACTTGTTAATGTCTATTCTTGGGTTTTTTTCCTGCTTTTAAACACCCATACTTCCTTTTTAGAATTGATAAAAAATCTCATGCACCCCCAGTTAAAAAGCAATGCAGAGTGTTTGCTAAGAGCAGGGGCTTTGGAGCCTGTGCTGGAACTCCACCTCCCCCTTTCCCTGACCCCGTGATCTCAGGCAGGGTCTCTCAACAATTCCCCTCCTCAGTTTTCCCACCTGTAAGGTGGAAATGGCGCCAACAACTATCTCTAGCATTGTCATCGGTGTTCAGGGAAAAAAGCGCGAGACCACCCCATGACCACTGTTAAGACGTGTGTTTTCCCCTTATCCCTCCACCCAGTGATTTTGTCCCATTTGCTTCTAATAATTTGCATGACAAAACCAATAGGCTTATTTTGTTCATTTCCAAATATAAAGATACATCATAATATTGAACAGGCTTTTTCAAATCTCCGAGTTTGATACGCCCACTTTCCATTACCCCCAGTGCCTCTCAGCATCCACAGATTGTCAAATGTGACCCCAAGTTAAGAGAGGGCCTTGGCCCCTTCCTTCCTCCTTTTGCATCTGTTCCCAACAGAGGAAGAGCTACAGATTTCCAGCTGCAGGGTTGAAATGGAAACCGGCAAAAAGTGCAAGCAAAGGGCTCAATTTCCCAATCGCTGCAGCTGAAGAGCACCCTGAGCTATTTTTAAACCCCTTTTCAGAAACTCCAGCGCTTGCAATGGATCTATTTTCTTAACTGCCAAGAGATAATGCTTAAAAGGGAGAGCTTGAAAATATTCTGCAGCACTCATAAAAATGACTGAAATAGATGGTGCACAAGACAGCCTTTGTCTGGGGCAGCAGCCGGGAGCGAGATGAAGTCTTTCAGACCCCAGGGCAGCGGTGCTGCTGGATCAGCTGCTGACAACTGTGGCTTTGTGCGTTGATTGTGCATGAGGACCAGAAAAGGCAACAAAACCCAACAGTGCTTGTAAAGGATATCAGAGACCCGGCATCGAAATCGGTCATTTCCAGGAAACAAGAGACCCCAGAATAACTCTCAAAGAATCCCCCTCCTCTTGGGTGCTGCCTTATCTGTAAACTTGTCCAAACGATGGGAAAGGAATTGAGTCTTCTGCCCCTTCCCTGAACGCCTGAAGTTTCTCTGCCTTCCTTAGTAGAACCACCAGCCATGTGGTCATCTGTGCTACAGATTTAGGAATGATGTTCAACTCAACTCCACTTTTCCTCACCTCCCACATCCAATAAAGTCTTACCAATGTCGTCCCCTAAGTAGTTCTGAAGTCCTGATCTCTCTATATTGCAGAGACTGCCCCATGACCGTTGTCCTGATTCTGTTCTTCATCAGCTCTCAACTGGATTTTTGCAAGAGCACCTCAACTAGTCTCCCTGCATCTATGTTGGTCACTAGGAATTTTTAAAAATATTTTGCAATTATGTATTTTTAGATTTCAAATATTGGTATGGTGCCTCTTGCTTAGAATCTTTGAGTGTTTGACCTACAGTCTGTACTCTTTAGCAGACTACACAAGACCTTCTATGATAACCTGCCCACTGCAGCCTTTTTCCTCAGCCCCACTATAACCTACCTCATGCTTTGCTGTAGCAACATCAAGCTACTACAATTTTCCACACACCCTATTATTTATTCCTCTGTGCCTTTGCTTATGCCATCTCTCTTACCCAAAATGTCATTCATCTCTATTTCTTATTGACATATGACATGAATATAGCAAAGTGATACAGCCTGATGCACTTTTATAGAACTGACACACTCAAATAATAGCTGTAGAAATCAAGGATTTGAATATCATCAGTATTCCAAAGCCTCTCCTGTCCTCTCCTGACACCACACCTTAAAATGTAGCTGATATTCTGCCTTTATTCCATTTTGATTTTGAACTTTATGTAAATGGAATCATACAATATAGGCCTTTTGGTTTTGTTTCTTTCATTTAACATCATTTTGAGATTCACCAACGCAGTTGCATATGGCAGTAGATCGTTCTTTCTTATTGTTGGATATGATATTCCATTGTATAAACACACCAAGTTCATTTATCCAGCCTAGTGTTGAATCGTTTCCAGGTTTTGGTTGTTACAAAAGTGCTGTTATGAGCGTTCTTTTACATTTTTTTGGTGAAAGTATGTATGCATTTCTGTTGAGTAGAATTGCCGGATTATATGATATATGTATATTTCACTGTACTAGATACTGCCAAACAGTTTTCCAAAGTTATTGTACCATTTGTGCTCCCACTAGCAATATTTGAGAGGTCTAGTTGCACCATATTTTTGACTGCACTTGGGATTGTCAAGTTTTTAAAATTTTAGCCACTCTGATGAATTTTTAAAATTATGTCTGACAACATGTCCCTTTTAATTTGAGTGTTTAGATCAACTATTCTTAATGTAATCATTGACATAGCTGGATTTAACTCAGTCATCTTATCATTCATTTTTCATTTATCCCATCCATTCTTTGTTCTTTCTTTCCTCTTTTCTTGACTTCTTTTGGATTATTGAGTATATTTTAATGGCTCCTCTTGGTTTTACAGTATGTATCTTTGACTTAACACATTCTATCTTTAAATAGTATTATAAAACTTCATGTATAATCTAAGGAGCTTATAAGAGTATACTTTCATTTCACTCTCTTCTCTTGTGCTTTATTGTCATACTGGTGCTTCCATGTACATTATAAAATCTACAACTTTTTGGTTTTAAACAATTATCTTTTTTAAAAAAGTTAAAAATAAGAATTCACTTAGGTTTACTCATATAGTTGCCATTTCTAAGGTTCTTTATTGCTCTGTAGAACAAGAACAAGTTGGCAAATGATGCCACTCAATAAAAGTTTGCTGAGTAAATGAATGGCTGCATTTTAAATAAATGAATGAAGACCCCCCTAGCCTCTTTGAGACTCCATTTCTTCATCTGTAAAATGTATATAATAATATCTTTTGGCAGCTTACACAAAATGGCTCTGAAGATCAAATGGGATGATGGAAGACTAGAAGCAGTTTAATACTCTAAAAAATCATTCATCCGTCTTATCTTCAAATATTTCTTCACCCTATTTTCTCCCTTGTTTTGGTACTTAAATTACTGGCATTTTAGACCCTTTCACCATGTCAATATATTTCTTTTTTTTTTCCCTGTAGTTTACATAGTTTTCCTCTGTGCTTAAGTCTTGATATTTCTTACCGTCCTCTCTTTAGGTTTGCAAATGCTCTCTCCTGTCATATGAAAGCTACTGTTAAACTCATCTATTAAGTTCTAAATTTCAACTGTTGGATTTTTCAGTTCTACATTTTCTATTTGATTTTTTCCTATAGGTCTACTTCCTCACCTTGTCATCAATCTCTTAATCGTAATTATTCTAAAGATTATGTTTGTTAACTTCAAAGTCTGGATCATCTGTGAGTCTATTTTTATTGTCTGATTTTTTTTCTTCCTTTGGGTTTTTATCTTTAGGTTCCCTTTAATTGGAATATCTGGTGATTTTTTTTTAAGTTTTTTTTTTTTAACTCTAGTCAGTTAACATACAGTGTTACATTAGTTTTAGGTGTACAATATAGTGACTCAACACTTCCATACGTCACCAGGCGCTCATCATGACAGGTGCAATCCTCAATCCCCGACCCTTGTTTCACCAATCCTCCCACCCACCTCCCCTCTGGCAATCATCAGTCCATTCTCTATAGATAAGAATTTCTTCAATTCTACATATGACCAAAAGCATATACTATTTGTCTTTCTCTAACTGACTTACTTCTCTTAGCATAATAGTCTCTATCTTGGAATATCAGGTGATTATTAAAGGCTTAGCATTGTCTTGAAAAATTATAGAGAATCTTGATGATGTTATATTTCTCTAGAAAGGCTTTACTTTTGTCTTTGGATGCAGTTAGCATAGGGATAATTCAACTTAATCCAATTAGAAATTAAGATTAATTTGAGGGTGACTTTGTTTTTATAAAGTCTGCTCTATTTCCAGTTGCCTTTACTCCTAGGACAAAGATCTTCAGCTGTGTCATTGCCAAGTCTGGTCTATTAACCAGGGTCTTTTCTTTTTGGTAGAATTTGAATTCCTCTAGTATCTTGGGATTGCCAAAAATCGTGCTCAGATTTTTGGATTTCTGGATGTCATCGTTTAAGGATTTAGCTTCTTTCCTGATGAATTATAAATGCCTTAAGGGGAAGATTTGTGTAGAATATCATTCACTTCTTTACAACTCCCTCTGTCTACCATCTTGGTCTCTCAAGTCATGTCTACCTTGGTTGTGCTCCAGTCCTTTCAAGCCATTATTTTTCATTTTTATTTGATTTATATCTAGCCTTTCCATTCTTGGCAAGGAGAATTGGGACATCACAAATAATTATCTAATGGACAGAAGCAAATGCCTGCCCACATTCTTTTTGATTGGAAAATTTCTATCCCTTTAATCCTTAGATGCCCCTTTGCTAGAAAATCTCCTCTTACTATTGTCTATCAAACTCCACCCTTATCTCATGACTCTTCATACCCTCTCACATATAATCCCACAAAACACTTTATAGTTCCCATACAGCATACAAACATTGTTTATTATTACCTGACTTTGTCTCTCTTCCGCTATGAAACCATGAGCATCTTGAACCCAAAACTATGACGTATTCATCTCAGTATCCTCCATGCCCGGCACAATACCTAGTTTAAAAAAATATGCATTAGTGTAAATTTAATTGGTTCTCAATAGCTGTTCAGAAATCCATTCAAATGTCAGCCAAATCAGCAAGAAATGGGATCTTCTTGACCTTGGAAACTACCACCAGGATTTCCAGACCCATCTTCAGGTTCCCTTTAATCTCCTAGACATTTTACCAGTGGTCTTAATAACATGGCCACTGGGGTGCCTGAGTGCTTCAGACAGTTAAGTGATTGTCTTTGGCTCAGGTCATAACCCTAGGGTCCTAGGACTGAGCCCTGCATTGGGCTCCCTGCTCAGTGGAGACCCTGCTTCTCCTTCTCCCTCTTCTGCTCCCCTGCTTGTGCTGTCTAGCTCTCTGTCAAATAAATAAATAAACATTTTAAAAAAAATAACATGGTCACTAAAACTCAGGTGATATGCTCTAGACATTCTGAACCACCACCTTAAAAAGGAGACAGTGATTCACCTAGACAAGTCACTGTGTCTGTTCCATATTCATATCCCTCATATGTAGAATAATATTAAAATCTACCTTTCCTGGGTTGATATGATACAGTTATAGCTTTATGATGAAACATCCAGACGTTGAAGCTAGATTGCCTGGATGCCAATCCTAGCTAAGCTACTTACAAGCTGTGTGACTTTGGGCAGATTAATGAGCCCCCCTGTTTTGGTAAGAAATTAACATCCACAAAAGTCCTAAAGCAGTGCCTGGCACAGTGTAATTACTAGCCATTAGTATTCTGTGAGGATCAAATGGGAAACAACATAAGAAACCTATAAAACAGTATGTTAGTTATTATCATGATGACTATTATAATAATTAAATCATTTCCCCTAGAGAAGAGCAATTCAACCCTGAGACTTCAATGGGTGCTACCCAAAACATATTTAGCATTAAAATATGAACATGCAACCTTTTACTGTTGGCTTTAACTTGCTAAAAATAAATTTTTTAAAGATATTTTCAGCCTTAACATTTACTCTGAATGACTCACATATGAGAATTGAGGTTTTCCCTATACTTCCTAAAATCTATAAACCAGAAACCCAGAGCATTACATGTTTCGCCAACCACAGGGTATGGGCAGACCTGAGCCAAAGATAGCAAAGGAACCACACTGAGAAGGGGACAGAAGCCTCCAGAGTGGCATACTCTGCCTTGTCTGCCATGCCCTGGGCTTGGGAGACGCTCGGGACCAAGGTGGACTCTGAGGGTGTCACAGAGATGGGGACTGTGAGCTGAGTCACTCTGTGACTGAGACACTGGGGAGGCCAGAAGGGACTGGAATGTGAAGTTCCAGAGGTGTCAGCAAGATCCAAAGGGTTGAGGAGGCAAGAGCAAGGGTTCCAAGCAGCTAGCTAAGGCCTTGGTGAGATGCCAGAGTCCGCATCTTACCCAAGGGAGGTGTTCCAAGAACAGAGTAGTCAGTAGGAAGCACCGAAGAGAACTGCTGCCCTGGGGTACTTGTTAAAAGGCAGATTATCAAGCCCTACCCTCCTAGAATCTGAGTATGGCAATCTGGACAAGGCCCCCAAATCTGCATTTTTAGCAATCTCTCAGATTATTCTGACATAGGTGGTTCTTGGACCACATTTTGAGAAAGCAGTGGGGTGTACTTAGCTTTAAGGGCCAAGGGTGTGGCCTTTTGGTAGGCGTGTCCTGCTGGGTATGGGTGGCCCTGAGCACCCAAGGATAGACAATAACTAGCTGGAAGTCAAAGGCAAGCAGGCAGAAAAAACAATCAACAACCCTTTTATACTCTGAACAGATGCTTGTCTGTTCAGGGCCTTTGAATAAATTTGGAAAAGATGCCCCTTGTAGGCAGATGAACTTGATAAAAGCACCCATACTTTTGGGTAGAGAGGCCAGACTAGGCTTGGGAAGCAGAGACAGGTAGGGGCAGGGTGAGGGATTCAGTCCCTACTTGATCCCTTAGCTGGGTGGCCTCACAGGACCTGAGACAGAGGGGATGGGGGGTTCCTTAGTCTTCTTAGCCCCTGACAAGGATCTCACACCTGATCTCTGGAGGCCAATGGGGAACATCACCAGGACTGGAGGACCAGAGGCTAGAGTTCATGTTCTGGGGTCAGTCAGGATTGAGCCCAAGTGTTTGCTCTGCTGTTTGCTGGCTACATGACAGGAGTAAATTCCCTACCCTCTTCCCACACCTCAGGAACTTAATCAGTAAAATACAACAGCATTATCGCCCACCAGTGAGCCATGATCAGCACCAATGACCATCAGGAACTTTAGATAAACATCAGTAGCCCCGCTGACCACAGGAGTGCAGATGCCCTGGGTCTGTACCCTACAAACTCACCACCAGGAGGAATGTTATAATGAAAGCAAATACAAGTTGACATCCTACCATATACAAACACAATTAGCAGACAGGCACAAACACAGCTGTTCTCATAAGCTTGGTTTGGTCCCTTAGGCATTCCACCAAGCACCACGTAAGAAAGTTCTCTCCAAAGCGCACAAGGCCAGGTCCAGAGATGTCAAAGGCAATAAAAGAAGAAGCACCAGAAGCCCAGTAGATCCTAATAGAGTCTCCTAATTACACACAACTATGTGAAAGAGAATCCAAACTATTATTATTGCTTTATCTTTTTATTTTTGTTTAATAATTTTGTTATTAAGTAGTTAAATGATATGTTGGAAGTATCACTGATCTGGTCTGATACTGTGTCCCAAAAAAGATTTAATCGTACCCTGCTGTGGGAAGGCTTCCTGTCTCCAGAATAAAGGGGAAGCTTCAGAACTCCACCAGGAAGTTTTTGCTCACAAAGAAAGAGCAGTGATGAGCAGTGGCTATTTGTTCTAGACAAGGCCAGCTGCATAATATGTGGGATCCAGTGCAAAATGGGAAAAAAAAAAAGTGTGTGGAGGGAAGGGGGAGTAAAGCTTTTTTCTTTCTTTCTCTCTCTCTCTCTCTCTCAACCTGTCATGCTGTTTTAGCTTGGGTGGCCAAAACAAAATATCTTAGACTAGGAGGCTTAGACAGCAGAAATTTATTTTCTCACAGTTCTGGCAGCTGAGAAATTCAAGATCATGGAGCTGGCAGATCAGGTTCCTGCTGAGAGCCCTCCTCCTGGTTTGCAGACAGCAGCCTTCTCATTGTGTCCTCACAATGTGGAGAGAGAGAAAGAGCTCTAATTTCTCTTCCATTATGGGGTCTCTAATCACAACATGAGGCTTACCATCAAGACCTCATCTAAACCTCATTATCTCTTAAAGGTCCCACCTCCAAATACCATCACCTTGGGAGTTAGGGCTTCAACACATAAATTTTGTGGAGACACAAACATTCAGTCCATAACCCATGGTGGGTTTTTTTGCTATTGAATGTCATATTCCCTCAAGTATGGGGATACTTCTGAGGCATTGAAGACCCTCATGCGTGCCCCCGGACCCTGACCTCTGACTTGATGCATGGAGGGCACAAGCCCCACTCAACCCTCCCCAGGCCCACTTCAGCCCCTGCCAGGCAAAGGGCAACAGCAGTCACTGAGTGCGAGTGGAGGAGCTGGCAGCAGAGAACCCTTCCCACGCAGGTGGCAGGTAGTGCACTCCTCGTGAGCTCAGGCTCCAAGTCCCAGTGCGTGTATCATTGTCTCATCAAACTGCTATCAAAACACAAAGTCAGGGGCACCTGGGTGGCTCAGTCAGTTAAGCATCTGTCTACCTTCAGCTCAGGTCATGGTCCCCTGGTCCAGGGATCAAGCTCTGCCCCTCCGCCCAGCAGGGTGTCTCCCTCCTCCCAGTCCCTCTGCTTCTCCCCCTCAGCTCATGCTGTCTCTCTCAAATAAATAAATATTTAAGAAATACACACATACACATTCAAATGATTAATAATTTCAAGACAGTCACCACAGAGCATTACCTCCCAAGCACAAAACCTCCTAGTGAGCCTATGTCCCCTATCACTACACTGGTCACATGATGACCTGATGCCAGAACTCAGAAAACTCTAACAGAGGCAATGCAACATTGCTGAGTGCCTCGATGTTTTATTCACTTAGTAACAGCAAAGTTAATTCCAGAGCACCTAGAGCAGTAGTCTACCCTTAATTAGTGCTCAAAAGCATTTAAACACTGGGATTTTGAACGTTCAAAACTATTGAAAATAGGCCTAGATACAGAGTCAGTGCAAAATTCACAGAAAATAAAACTAAGTAGGGGCACCTGGGTGGTTCAGTTGGTCAAGCGACTGCTTTCGGCTCAGGTCATTATCCCGGAGACCTGGGATCAAGTCCCACATCTGGCTCCCTGCTCGGCGGGAAGCCTGCTTCTCCCTCTCTCACTCCCCTTGCTTGTGTTCCCTCTCTGGCTGTGTTTCTCTCTGTCAAATAAATAAAATCTTTTTTAAAAAATTTAAAAAATAAAAAATGAAAAGAAAGAAAGAAAATAAAACTAAGTAGATGAGGATGTCTCAACATCAGCACTGTTAATTAACATTTGTGACTGGGTCATTCTTTGTTGTGGGGTCTGTCCTGTGCATGGTAGGATGCTCAGCGGCATTGCGGGCTTCTACTCATTAGATGCCAGTAGCATATTGGACACTTCCCTGACCCATGACAACGAAAAGTGTCCCCGGTGGTGCCAAACATTCCCTGAGGGGAAAACTCCACCTGGGTGAAAGTCACTGGTATAAAATTTGGCACTTTGGGGTGTTACTTTATGTTTGATGAGCCAGTTACAGATTGTACACCCACCCACATTTAAAAGTCAAATTTTGGTGGGTGACCTATCTAACATTTTTTTTGTTTCTCAATGTAAAAATTGTTCATGTCTAAACTGCTATGCCTTCTTTATTATTCAAACATGCAAATCCTACATCAGCTGTTGGCAGTAAGTGGAGAGAGTCTATCGTTTTGGGGAGGAAGTGAGAAGTACCTTTCAGAATATTCAACAAAGATTCACTGATGGGACTGTCATAAAATCAACACTCAAGATTGCCCAGATTTCGAGGGAAGCAGATGTGCTGATATCCAGGAAAAAAAAAACAACAGATTATTCAAAAATCATTTCTATTTGGCTTAAATTGTTGTGTTGGTTTGTTTCTGCTGCAAATCAATTTAACTGGGGCTTATTTAGACTGCTATTAAAATGAAAGAGGAAGCCATCTGGGCCAGTCAGAATCTGGAATTTAGAAGGAAGACTGGAGGTCAACCATTTGGATTTGACCAAAAGAACATTGGCGAACTAAATTCTTCCCTCTCCTACTTTTTAAAAAGATTTCTTAGCGATCACTTCCTGGAACAGAGAGAAGACTAACAGAGTTGAAACTGATGGATGCTATTGGCCCACATCTAGAAACCCCCAAATCCCTTGGACCAGCTAGTCTCCACTTCTGTAGACTAACTGATGACACCTGCGACTTTCCTGACAGCATTGTCCTCACGCAACAGGTGCATGTGGTGACCCAAGGGGACATTTCCTGGGATTTGAGCGTGGACAAACTCTGAGATGCAGTTCATGCTCCAGAGTTCCCTGTGGGGTCAGAGTGAAGCTGGGATGTTGGCTGAAATCACACCCTGGCCCGCCTTCTTCCTTTGTCTTGTCCTTCTTCCTCCTCTCCCTTACTTGTTTCTCTCAGGAGCATTTCCTTGATGAATCAGTTGCACTCACATCATTGGCTCTACCAGGGTCTACTTCTGGGAAAAATTGACCTGAGGCATTTTCCTTTCACTCACGGGACCATGACAGAAATGTGACCTGTACAGGGCTCCCCCTAAAAGTGCCCCTCCAATGGATCATATAACCAAACCAAGGAGACATAGTTTAAGTTCAAGACACCAATAAGACTTTAGGGTTTTAAAATATCATCCCATTTTCCAGGAACTCTCTATGTAGGGCCAGAGCCAGAGAAGGGGCCCGAACCAGAACCAGAACCAGAAGGGCTGCCCAGAGAGAGATGAGCATGTTGGGGACAAACTAAAGCATCTGATTTCTTGGTGTTCAGCCTGAAACTCATGCCAAGGAAAGAAGATGAGCCTTGAACCAGGGGCCCCAAGCATAAAAGATGGGGACCATGGAAACCACCAGACTCAAACCCAGATGAGAAGGCTGGTTAGAGGCCACTGAGCTGACCTGCTGCCCCACACGCCTAACTCCAGGTCCAAGGCTCTTGCTCTTATGACCTGCCCTATACGTTGTGGAGTGTACCCTTTAGATGCCAATAGCATACCCCCCAATCTCTCTTTATGACAATCACAAATGCCTCCAGGTATGGCCAAATGTCCCTGGGGTGGGGGTGAGGTGGCAAAATTGCCTGCTCTCCCATGCTGCTCTGTGATGTTAGCTTTCCTTTGCTTTGTTTCCCCTTAAAAGTGAACTTCAACACTCTTGGAGAGCAGAGATAAGAGGTGCCCATCGTGTCTAGTGCAGGCTTTCAAAATACATCTTGGTGGTTGGGTGGCTGACTGTGTAATGCTTTTCCTGACTTCCCTCAACACTTTTTCTGTAAAGCAGATATGCAGCTGCCATTCACAACTGCACGGATGGTGCTCACACATCCTACAGTGTGGATGGTCCCAGCCAGAGCTGTACAGTGGACAACAAGCTCAACCTTACATGGAAGCCCAGGGCAGAGGCTCTTTGTCCTGCCAGAATCTGGAACTTCCTCCCACTAAACATCTAAACTTCCTCCCCATCTGATCTCCCAGGGAGTTCTGGAACCCCCAAACTTCACTTCAGAATCTATCCCACCTTGGGGCAAAGGAAATGGACATTTGCACCCCCACACAATGCCTGGTATATAGGAGCTGCTTGAAAAAAAGAGTTGGGTGGATGAGTGCAGCCCAAGGCTGAATGGTACAGCGTGGTGCAGTGGCAGAGACAGGTGGGCTTTGGGCTCTTTACAATCAGCTAGACCTTGGCCCAAGATTTGGTCTACCTAGATTTGACTGTGGGCAAGTTATTACCACATACCTCTCTTCACCTCACCCTCAAACACATGCAAAAATTATCAGTGGGAAGGAAGATAGAAACAGTTGAAAAGTACAATAGTAGGAGTGATTTGGCATCATGGTGATAAACACTGGTTTGGAAGAGTCAGGTACATGGTTTGAATCTAGTCTCTCCTTATGCAACACCAGTCAGGATAGTTAGGTGATCTCCACCCATGATCACCCACATGTGACCATGGAGATAGTAACAGCACCTACCTCATGATCATTGGGAGATTGGCACTGGATTGGCACAAAAGGAATAAATGCTGAATGAATGAACGAAGGAAGAAACAGGATGGATGACCTAAATGCGTCATGGCCAAGTGGGCAATGGGGCCAAAGTCTGGCAGAATATCCAGGTTCAAAATATGTGTGGCAGCTAATGTAGGCTGGGGACTGCCGAAGGCTCTTGCCCGCCAACTCACCATCCTCGTGGATTATGTAGATCCAACGGAAGTGGAGAAATGAAGTGGCCCTGTTGAGTAATCCCAGGATGACAGATAGTGACACAACATGAAAATGAGCTTCCTGTGTCTCTATTCAGGCCAGCACTTAGAAACATGTGCCTTCCAAGCCCGACAACTGCATCGAGCTTCCGTTTGAGTTACCATGTTAGGACGCTACAGAGGGGATGACATGATAAAAAAATCAATGTTTGAAGCCAATGCGATCAGCAAGGCAGCCCCAGAGAGCCAGTTGGTTTGATTTTGGGTGGGTCCAAAAAAGGATCAAGCCAAGAGAAAAGTCTAGCTTCCGCCTGATTCTCTGGGGGGCTCTGGAGCATGAACTGCTCCACAGACTTGATGTCTCCTTGAGGACCTTCTGTCAGTAATTGGCAGCAGAGGGGCTGGGAATGGGGGTAGGGGTAGTAGCCTCCCAGAGAAGGTGGTTCCTGATGAAGGGTAATTCTCCACGGAGTGAGGCAGGTGTGGGCATTAGTCGCCAGCACTCACAGAAACTGGGAGATGGGTGCATCTGACCCTGTGGAGGGGCCCAGGGAAAAGCACTAATAGAATCCATGACAAATGGTGATGTGTGTCCCGTGGGGGGAGTTACAACAGAAGACCTCTGAAATAGGACCTTTCTTCCCACTGGAGAGGTCTGTGAACACGGGATCTTTATAAGAAACCAAAGAAGGAATGGATTTCTTTCCTCTTGTTGGGATTCTCCTCAAACATAACAAAAACTGAAAAGTCCACATCTCTGGGCAGTGTGGGAGTCTGGGGGTTGGCTTCTCTTCTCAAGCCCCAAGCACCTGCTGGTATGGTCTCAGCACCCCGGGGGGCCCCAAACAGCAGATTCTGCCCTGCCTTCCAGGCTCTCTCTTCTCTGGAAGAAAGATGGGCTTCTTGCTCTCTCTCTCTCCCTCCCTGCCCTGCAGGTGCCCCACTCAGCAGTGGCCTGGCAGCCTCCACTGAAGAATGTCACTCTGGCCGGGGGCCCGGCCTCAGACAAAAGCCCATTTGGAGCTAGGCCTGCATCCTCTGGCTGACAGGCCCCCGCCCGCCTTCCGCCTGCCAGCTAGGGGTGGCAGCTAAATTCATCCCCTCGGATTGATGGTTTCCACTGAGCAAGGCCTCGTCCCTGCTTCCGAAGTCAAATGAGTCTGAGCCCTTGATAGGCTGTCCTTGGCTCTGGGACAAATACCTGACTGTCCTCACACAGAGGAGGGAAGGAGGATAAAGACACCCCACCGCCTACACCAGAGGCAGCCAGGCCCGCAGACGTGTGCATGGCAGGTGGAAGGAGGAGCCCAATGCCCAAAACAGAGACAAAAGCCTGAGCCTAAACAAACCTTCACGTCCAAGCCTGACCCTGACCTGGGCTGAGAATCAGCACTGCCTGGCTCTGCCATTTCCCAACGCTGCGACTCCTCGGCAAGTCATTCTCGGCACCGCCATTTTCACAACTTGTACATGGGAACATAGAAGGGCTACTAATCTAGTAACAAAAAATCATGTGAGAGAAGGTCACAGCTTTCTGATTATAAAAAGAAATACAGGGGTGCCTGGGTGGCTCAGTGGGTTAAGCCTCTGCCTTTGGCTCAGGTCATGATCTCAGGGTCCTGGGATCAGACACCACATCGGGCTCTCTGCTCAGCACGGAACCTGCTTCCCTCTCTTTCTCTGTCTGCCTCTCTGTCTACCTGTGATCTCTCTCTCTGTGTCAAATAAATAAATAAAATATTTTTTTAAAAAAAGAAATACATGGAGAAAACCTAGAAAATAAAAAAGTTATAAAGAAAAATTCGAATTAGTTGAAATTATGCTAATAATTGTATAATTTTGGTATATTTCTGTCTGGTCTTCTTTGCATTCATGCACATAAATGTGACTGTTAGGAAGCCAAAAACTTGAAGCTGTTCCATGGATTTTGTTTGGTCCTAACAGAATTCACATCCAATATCCACATACATACATATGTGCTATGTAAGGAGAATACTTACCTTGTAATGACTTCTTCTAAAGATTAAAGGACAATATATAAGGTCCTAGTACATTGCCTAGCACTTTCTGGGCAAGCTGACCTTCTAATGCCAATCTCTCACGTTACAGATCCAGAGCCTCTTTTTAGGGGTCCAGCATTTAGCCTATTTGGGATCTTCCAGATATATCCATATACCCCCCTTAACCAAGATCACGTACACTGGCTCATTCTTATCAAGGCAAGTCTCAATCTCTTTGTGATTCCATTCCTTCTGAAGCCCTTTCCTGGGCTATCTCTGGGAGGCCACCAGCCGTGGTCTCATCTGGACCAAGGACAACAGGTCCCTCCCCAAGAACCCCTCAGATGTAGCCACTGAAAGTTCTGGCATGGGGTTGGAGGAGCTCTTTGTTGATTGCAGATTCATCTAGAATGGGACACCTGTCATTGTTGGATTTGTAGTTACATTGTCTTCCAGACTGCTGTGGCCTTTCATGGTCCCCAGCGAGGTTTGCTTGCTCACCTAGGAAATGAGAAATACGGGTGGATGTGGCCTTAAAGACCAGCCCTGTCATCTTATAGATGGCAAGATGGGCCCTCAGAGGGGTGAGATGACTACAGGGCTGGAATGCCACCCAGGCACAGAGGCAGAGCAGACAGCCTTCCCTTTCCTGCCAGCGCCTACTTCTCTGCTTCTCACACTGCTGTCACTTTTTCCTTCTCTTCTGGATCAAATAGTGCCTCCCCCAACCCCAAATTCATGTCCACCTAGAACCTCAAGATGTGACCTTATTTGGAAGTAGGATCTTTGAAGTTGTGCTCAAGTTAAGAAGAGGTCATACTGGATTAGGGTCAACTCTGATCCAATGACTTGTGTCCTTACAATAAGAGGGCAATTTGGATACAGACACAGAGAGGGGACACCAAGAAGTGACAGCAACCATCAGAAGCTGCAGGAGGCAAAGGAGGATTCTTTCCCAGAGTCTTCCTAGAGAGCACGGTCCTGCCCACACCCCATCTTTGGACTTTCAGCCCCAGAACTATGAGAAAATAATTTTCTCTTATTTTAAGCCACCCAGTTTGTGGTGTTTTGTTACAACAAAGGAAATTGATATACTCTCTTGGGCTGGTGTTCTCCTCCATCCCTTGGTGAAAGAAGAATACAATCTAAAGAGACAACACTAATTTATCCAAATATAGTATGATCTGGGGCCCACAACTCCAGTCAGATTTACATCCTAGAAGATGACTTCCATTAAGGGTGATGAAATTGAGTGAACCTAGGGATCCTCACAAACTGGGTTCTAAATCCGGCTCTGCAACAACCCCCTACAGAGTGTATGATCCCCTCCATTTGCTAGATGCTCAAACCAGGGCTCCAAGAGGCATAGGTGAGTGGGGCAGGCTTGTATGGTGGCAGAGAGGGTGGGCTCTGGCCTCATGGCCACTGCCCAGATTCTCATTCCTCCACTTCACTGTGACCTTAGGCAAGTCCCTTCACCTCTTAGTGCCTTGATTGTCTCATTTATAAAATGGGGATGATAATAAAAAAAAAATATCTCAGAATTGGCAATTACATAAGCACATTCATGGAAAACACTTTGAACAGTGTCTGGCACCTAGTAAATAGCCAATTATCTCTGTGTTTCACCAGTGCCCAGGATCATTTGGCTGTAAGTGACAAAGGCAACATTTGAACACAGGCATGTTGTCTCCAATGAATGTTTCAGTTCTGTAATTCTAGACTGAAGAAAATCCATGAAGTTCTAAATGCCAGCTTCAACCATAGACTTCCCCCAGCAAATGAAGCCAAGAGTGTTGTGCAAATGATTCCATGGTTTGATGGGGCACTGCACGCAATCAAATACACCGTACTGGATGCCAACAACCCCCCACCTGGGCCTTCCTTTGGGAAATAGGACCGTTGGGTGCTTGTGGCCAGGAAAGAATGTTCAAGCTCAACCTGTAACCCAGACGAGGCTGAGCCAAGGGAAGCCAGTTCTTTATCCGGGTCTTACATGTTGAGGAGTGTGCGTATATATGCATGCATATGAGAGAGGACTTAGAATCACTGCCTTCCTGGGCAGAGTCAGCTGTGAGCTCAGTTTCACAGCCATCTTTGCAGTCTTGAGGGACTCAAACAACCTCCCCTAAGAGGTGGTGTAGACACGTGGTTGTGAGCTCAGGCTTTGGAGTGCAATGGCTTGAATTTAAAACCCAACTCCACCACTTCTCCTATTGGGAATATGGTCCAGGTTAATTTTCCTAAGCTGTCACTTCCTTTCTTTGTCAAATAGGAATGATCGTTGACCTGATGGCATGCGGTGGTGGTGAAGAGCAAACGAGGTAATGTCTATAAAGCATCGAGCCCAGAGAAAGCTTCTGGGTTCCAGAAATTGATGCTGCTCTGATAATGGCAGTGATGAGCATGAAGGAGAGGCCCCACTCGGAGAGAAATGTGGGAGACTGCTGCCTTCCTCAAGCCACCAATGTCTGGGCAGCTCCTGGTCTGTGCAGCCTCTCCACAGCTAGATCTAGCAGGAGAAATGAGATTAACATACATCAGCCCTGAAAATCTGTTTGTAAATTCCTGGTTCTAAAGGGTAATGGCAAATCCCTTCAATTTTATTTCCCTGGGAAATGCTATTAAGATTCTGTCTGGTGTAACTTCCCCAATCGATGCCTAAAGACCTCTCTGAGAAGTTTGCTCCTAAAACCAGCATCTCCAGTAAACACGGCCTTGGTGTGTGAGATGCTAACAATTACTACAGCTCTTTGTTCTGTGTCTTTTGGCTGACTTTCAGTTCATGAGGAAGTGTCTGTATTGGAGCCAATTTGAATTGATTTTGCAAGTAAAATTTCAGGGGACAATGTGCCAGGTGCCTCGGAGAGCTGGAGTCTGGCAGATTCTCTGTCATCTGCTTACAATAACCCAGACCCAGGTTTGTATGGTGAGCCGCAGTTTCCAAAGCACTATGGTGTCACGTCTGTTATTTTATTCCATCTTCACAATAACCCTGGGAGGCTCACATTGTTCACCCTGTTTTTCAATTTTTCCACTTAACAGATGAAACAATAAGAGCTTACATGATGTGCCCAGGCGTAGATGCAGCACCTGGCTGGTCTGGAAGTTGGACCCAGTATTTTCTTTAAAAGCATCCCAACAATTTAGTGAGTATCTACTATGTATCAGGCGTACTGTAGTAGACATTGGGAACATGGAGATGAATAAGGCATAACAAGCTGTCTGAGTAGGAGGGGAGACAGGTATGGAAACCACAGTGTGATAGACATTATTAGATGCATACATATAAGAACTTAGTCACTTGCTCCTCACTCCAAGTCTTTCTTCAACAGTTCTCAATAGGCTTCCATTCTTACCCCAACCCCAACCAAATAAACCTGACCTTACCAAAGTACGATTGACCTCATCTTGCCAAATGCAAGTATGAACTCTTCCTTCTCATTGAACTCAGATTCTCAGAAGCAATTGACACAATCAACCATTCTTTCTCTCTAACACGTTCTCCTTGGGTTCTCATAATACCAAACACTCTGAGTTTTTCCATCACAGAAATTCAAGCTCCGTCTTAGTCTTCTTTGCTAAGACTTGGCTTTTCCTTTGATTGTTTGTGAATGTTCAGGAACCCTGGGCTGAGTGTCAGGCTCCCTATGTGGGCCCTTCCACCCTCTCCCTCAGTTGCCTTCTGGTTCTGTGGCTAGAGATACTATCCACATGCTGATGACCAGCTACTACTCTCCAGCCCCAATCCCTCCACATGAGTTCAGACCCACATAGCCATTCAGCTTGCAGGTGTATTTCCATGTGGAAGTGTGATCATCACCTGGAAGTTCATTGTAAAATTAGCATACGCAAAACAAAACTTTTTATTTTCTCCCCTAAACTTGTTCTTCCATTCTTGCCATCAAAAGTAGTGGCACCATAATTCACCCAGTAACTTGGTCCAGAATAGTCATGCTTGATTTCTCTCTCTCTTCATAACCCACACCCAATCTATCAACAGGTCTTAGTGGTACAGTTGCCAAATTATGTCTTGAGTCCACTCACTTTTCTCCATCTCCACGGCTACCATTCTGATCCCAGCCATTGGTGTCTCTCTGAGACCAGTGAAATAGCTTCCTAGCTTATGCCTCTACTCTTATTCCCTAACAACTCATGAGCAGCAAGATGAATCTTTTAAAAGATGTAAATTAGGTCATGTCACTTTTCTGCTTAAGACTCTCCACTGACTTACCATTGCTTTTACAATCCAAACCAGACTCCTTAGCATAGCCTACCAGAATTTTCATGATCTCACTCATGCCTTCATCTCTGACCTCATCATCTACAACCCTTACCCTGGCCCTCTCACCGCCCTCCAGCCAAACTTCCCCAGGACCTTTGCACTCGCTCCACCCTCTGCTTAAAATAATCTTCCCACATCTTTGCAGGCATGGATGCTTATCATTCTTTCAGGTCTCAACTCCCTCTCCTCAACACAGGTTTCCCCCAGTCACTTATTTTATGTCTTTGAAGGATTTACTACCATCTGTAATCATGTTCTTTGTCTCTCTCATCCCCACTAGAATATGATCCCTATGAATGTCTAGTCCAAACCCCTGCGGTAAGTAGAGCCCCATAGCCAGGCTCTGGCACCCATGGATCCTGTGTTTATGAAGAAGGTAAACAACACAACATTATATATACTTAGAAACTTGTTCATTGCTGTGAAGAAAAACAACTGGGTTCTAACAGAAAGATCAGATGGTGCTTGTTTTATAGTGGGTGATCCAGGAGGGCCTTCCTGGGAGTGGGGGGTGATGAAATGAGGCCGAAGAATAGGAATGAGAATCCATGGAAAGAGTTCATGGAGTGGGGAGCATTGCAGGCAGAGGAATCAGACACATTAAGGGCATATATAGATAGAAGACAAGGAAGAAAGATTAGAGATTTCTGTCCGTCTCTCTCCTCCCTCTCTGTCTTTTAAAATGGGTTCATAAGATTTTATAACTTTCTTTTAACTTAATACATCAAAAGCATCTTTTCAAGTCATTCAATCATTTCCAGTTTTTGTTTTGTTTTGTCTGTTCTTATAAACAATGCAGCATTAAATATCTTGTTTTTAAAGATATCCACATCCACTAGAATGGTTAAAATTAAAAAGACAATACCAAGTGTCAGAGAAAAGGAACTGGAAGAGTCCTATGCTGCTGGAGAAAATGTAAATTGATATGACTTTGAACATCTTTGGCAGTATCCTCTTCCCTGAGCAGACATCTCCCATGACTCAGTAGTTTTCTTCCCAGCATGTACTCAACAGAGCTACAAGTGTCTGACTACCAAAAGACATGTCTGAGAATATCAACACAGCACTGTTGACAGTAGCAAAAACCAAAACAGAAATAACCTAAGTATCCACCCACAGTAGAGTTAATGGTAAATAATCATACAATGAAACCCACAGAGCGATTACAACCGAACAGACCATTGCTACACACGACATGGATGAATCTCGCAAACACGATGTTGGGGGGAAAATCCAGACACAAAAGAGTAGACTGCATTACTGCATGTTTCATGACTTCAGAAATGGGAAACTGCATCTGTAGTGTTGGAGGGGAGGATCAAGGGGGAGGACAAGAGAGAAACTTCTTCAGGAAAGATCATGTTCTGCTTCTTGGTGTATGTCATCATATGGGTGTGTCACTTCATGACAACTCGTGGACCTGACTGTGATTTTGCACTTCCTTGTATTAGATTATACTTCAAAAAGAAAGGGTTTTTGTGGAGTTTTTTAAAAATATTTTATTTATTTATTTATTTGAGAGAGAGTATGTGAGCAAGAAAGAGAAGGAGCAGGAGAGGGACAAAGGGAGAAGGACACTCCCCATCAAGCAGGGAGCCCAATGCGGGGCTTGATCCCAGGACTCTGGGATCACAACCTCAGCCGAAGGCAGATGTTGAACCAACTAAACCACCCAGGAGTCCCGCAAAAAGAAGTTTTAAATAGTCATGATTATTTCATCAGGAAAATTCTTGAGCTTGAATTTTCCCTAAGGCAAAAAAGTTTTGCCAAATGGTACTGTGGTGGGTTGGGTTGAATTGTGTCCCCCCTACAAAGATATGTCAGAGTCCTAACCTCCAGTACCCATGAATGTGACCTTATTTGGAAATAAGGTCTTTGCAGATATGATCAAGTTAAATGAAATTATATTAGATTGGGGGGGTCCCCCAATCCACTGGCTGTGTCCTTATAAGGAGAGAGAGGCATGGCAACACAGAGACACCTTGAGAAGTCCACATGTAGGCAGAGAGATTGGAGCCATCCAGCCACGAGCCAAGGACTGGCGGCCACCACCGCAAATGAGAGAAAATGAAGAACAGATTCTCCCTCACAGCCTCCAGAAGAAACCAACCTTGCCAACACCTTGATTTCTGATTTCTTGCTTCTCACACTGTGAGACAATAAATTCTTGTTGTCTTAAGCGTCCTAGTCTGTGCTAATTTGTCATGGCTGCTCTAACTAATATAAGCCCCAAATTCCGGGCGCGATTACTTTTTGATCCCCACTCAGCCTCCTGGTGGCAGGTAGAGAATGTTCCCAAGCAGTGGTTACAATTTAATCTCTTGAGAACCCTCATATTTCCAGCAGAGCCCAGGGCCTCTCCAGTCTTTCCATTGCAAATGACTCGATCAATTCATTCATTTGTAAGTTCTGTATAGAACCTGGAGGCAGAGGAGGGAGGAGAAGGTGAGCAAAGGGAAGAAGTGTGGCACAATTTTCACATATGTCATCAATCCCAATTCTTAGCTGTTAATGTTATTCAAAGACGTTATTACCTTTTTTAACTTAACTCCCTCATTATACAATAATTCAGGTTTACTTTATGAAAATCATAAAATACACAAAAGCAAATCAAACAAATTTGATTTGAAATATCAAAAACTACTCATAATCCAACACCCAAAGACACCTACCACTCATATTTTAGTACATCTTCTGCCAGATATTTTTCTTTGCACGTGTGTACATTCTCTTTTCATAGGAAAAATATCATCCCTTCTTAATTGTCTACATAGCTTCTCTTCCTCTTAACTGATAAACACAGATTTTTACAAATACTCCTGAGACCTATTCTGCTGTCCACACACACATTTCTGCTTTTGTCTTCTATCACGTGGTCCTCACTCAGGGCCCCTTCCTGTGACCAACCCATTCTTTCACACAAGGAGTCAATTTTCTCTCCAGCTCTAACTTCACATGGGAAGGCCTAGATTCCATCTCAAACAGCACAAGGGGGAAAGGCTGTTTTCCAAAGACTTCTTTCAGTGTGCTTGCTGCTTTTCCAACAACTATCAGATTTGCCCTCTCTTTGAGAGTTCAGGTGCTGAGAGTTAATTACACTCCTCTGTTCAAGACATGATTTATCCTCAATATCAGAACAAAGAACTTGTTTTGGTATGTTCCTCTGCACTCCAAGTCCTTGCTTTCTTTCCTGTCCCCATTGATAAGCAACCTAATATATAGTTTGCACCCCGGAATATTGCAGTGAACACCTTCCACTGGACCTTCCAGACCTACTCTCCATTTCTCTCAGCCCTGCTCTGGGTCCCTGGAGGCTTATCTGTAGGGTGGATGTCAATGGTTTGCTTGCCTTCTGATTTCTGATGGGGTTTGGCCCGTGGGAATTACAGGAGATCTGGAAGGTAGCAGAACAAGGTGCTCTGCTGGGGAAAATGCTGGCTATGTCCCCTGGGTCCCTGTGAGGTGGCCTTCTCCAGGCACTCTTTCAACCAATTCAACCCCTGTGGACCTAGGGCACGTTAGGTCACCTGGCTGTTCCTCCCGCATCCCACCTTGCCATCACTGGTGGTTTTCCTAACACTGATCACCCCTTTGTAAATACAGCTCTTCCTCAACTTAGGATGGGCTTATGTCCCAATAGACCCACTGTAAGATGAAAAAACCACACATCGAAAATGTATGTAATACATCTAACTTACCCAAAGTCATAGTTTAGCTTAGTCTACTTTTTATCCCCCTTTTTAAAATTTAAATTCAATTAGCCAACATATAGTACATCATAGTTTCAGATGTAGAGATCAGTAATTCATCAGTCTACTTTAAACATGCACAGAACACTTACATTAGCCTGAAGTTGAGCAAAATCATCTAACACGAAGCCTATTTATAGTAAAGGCTTGATATGTCATGTAATTTATTGAATACTGTACTGAAAGTGACAAACATCCGGCTCTGTGGGTGCAAAATGGCAGTTGATGTGATCACTGGGTAGACGGGGAGCTGTGACCGCTGCCTACACCCA
Organism: Spilogale gracilis; assembly: GCA_004023965.1. Taxonomy (NCBI): domain Eukaryota; kingdom Metazoa; phylum Chordata; class Mammalia; order Carnivora; family Mephitidae; genus Spilogale; species Spilogale gracilis. Next base: position 59,873 of record PITA01008271.1, on the reverse strand, counting down.
GCACCATAAGAGTGGATGGACCACTAGCCAGGAAAAAGACCCAAATTTGCAATTTGAAGTATACTTTCTACTGAATGCATTTCGCTTTCACACAACCCTCAAATCAAAACATTGTAAGGTGAACCTTCTGGACCTCATCTGTAGTCCTTTTTTAAATTCTCCAAGTGGTACATTTGTGTATGCCCACCTTTTCCCTTTCTGAACATGTATGTATCTCTGTAAATGGGCACTATTCTTGGCATGCACATTTGTGTGTATGTACGTGTGCAGGGAATAGACCTCATCCTGTTATTGACTTCATATATCACCGGACTGTACATGCTCCCGGTTACTGCTCCCCCCTCCTCCCAACCCCACCTCCCCAATGCCCTGCACGGTTTCCGAAGCCTCCCTCCCTCACTTCTCAGTCTCCGGGGAGGAACTGCCTCCCAACATCCCGCTACCACAATACATCCAAAGTTTCACAGACATCTTAACCCAACATGTTTCAGTTCTTTTTCTGGGCTCCGTTTTGACTTTATGCCAAGCACAGTCATTTTATGAGTAAATCACGTTGCATAAACCTCGAGTCTGTTGCTCAGTGAAAAGTAGTGACCCTAACTTCATAACAAATGCTTTTAAAATGTGTTTTTTCCCCGATTTTCCCCCTACAGTCATAAATTACGTAATAAAAATGAATGCCGAGAATCACATAGGTTACACAGGTCGCGTGGGCGCTCCCGTGTGCCCGTTTTGTCCCGTGCCCAGTGTGAGCTTTAGCTAATCCGCAGCGCGCGAAACCAACTCATTCTGGTTCTTGAGAGCCAATGGTTAAATTTCCAAGAGTTTTGCAAGCTGGTTACTAAACACAGCAATTACTAAAAATTAAGTTACGTAAACTCTCAATCAAAGAAATTACCTTAAGAAGAGCAATAATAAAAGCGCAACATTCAACCATGTCTAATTATTTTACTACATTTGACTATTATCTAGGTTTGAATTATGTCTATTGTATCAGTACAGGGGAAACACTCTATAACGGCGCACATCTCTGCCAATTCCATGTTCAAATGTCACATCGGTACCTTGGACATCAGCTGCCGGGGGTGTATTTGCACCATGGAAACTAGCAAATACTACAAATCAGAGTTGGTGGCTAAGTAGTTACTGGCACACCACTCACGGGACCCTTACAACAGTGTACTTGGTACCTTTTTCATTTTACAGATGAAGTGAGGTTTCAAGGAGACAAAGAGCTATCCTCAATCCAGAGCTCATGGAAGGGAGAGGTGGGATTGCAAGGATTATTCGCATCACCCTGGCCACTCCCTCCTGAAGGTGTCATAGAACCCCAGACTGGATAACTAGGTCAGATTTTGATGTGCCACACCCTTGTGCAGACAGGGAAACTAGACACAGAGAGGTTAGGTTATTTGTCCAAGATTATGTAATTGATAAAGAGAAAGGGAATGAGTCTAAGCCAAAGACTCCTGGCCCTAGAGCCCACTCTCTTACCCATTACCCTCAGATCCTCTTAGGCACTGGAGAGGACAGGGCCCAGGTGGGGATCTTCCGCATCCCTGTCTCCTCCCTGCCACACAATGTCCTATCTACGTTCCTCCCTGCTCTTGCTTTATTTTCTTCTCTCTGCTTTTCCGTACCCCATTCTGCTTTGCGGTCCCTAACTCCTTGATATCAGAACCTGCCAGGGCTTATGAGAATGGCTATTCCAGAAAATACCGCATTCCAGGACAGGAATTGGCCCAGCCTGGGTCACATAGCTACCTCTGGTTCAATCGATGGATCCAGAAGGGCTGCTGGGCACTAACCTGACCCCGCGGGTAAGGGAAGCAATGCTGGGGGTGAGGGGGGGGGCACTAAGCAGACACAGAGGGTGTGTGTCTGCTTTCCTGGCACCCAGCCGGCAGGACCCCTGGGACACTCACACAGGCAAGTAGAATAATAATGGTAATATTAACTGTGGAGGACAGGCTATTATTAACATCATCACTCTCATTTCACAGATGAGATAACTGGGAATCAGAGAGGTTAGGAGACACTTGCCGGACAGGGACGGCAAGTGAGGGGCGAGGCCCGGAGCCCAGCCCAGTGGTCTGCGGCAGGGACACTCTCACCTGGGGCCATCCTGCCTCGCCCAGCTGCTCAGCAAGGCCAGACCTGCCTTGCAGAGCCAAATTACTTAATAACGCCTTGGAGAGCCCTCTAAACTCTATAAAAATGAGTCCCTCCTCCGTTTCTGTCATCCTTTATGTTGGAACCAAGGCAGCAATACAAAAGCAGATGTGGGGTGCATTGTAGGTCAGCCTGTCCCACCTAGCTCCTCCCTGGCCTCCCATCAGGAGAGTCATCGTTGTCCCCCACCCCCCACCCCCCGTAAGCCATGTCTGTAGAAGGACTCCGCTACACCTGAAACAGGGAACAGGGAATGTGGAAGAGGCAATAAAGCTTTGATTAGCCCTGCAGGCAGGGCTTGTTGTCTCCAGTCGGGGTTTTGCGAGTGGCAGAGAGGGCAGGTAAGACTTGCAGGTGGATAAAAGACAGCTGGGGCCAGCAGGACTCAGGGGGAGAGGAGGCGGAGGGAGAGCGCCGAGGGCGGGAGAGGCACAGCAGAGCAGAGTGGTGATCGTGCCAATATGACTATTCAAAATCGAGCCCTCCGAATCTGGGTGAGCTGGAAGGAGCTGCCCATTGTACAGATGAGGATGCTGAGACCCAGCCCTGCTCGGGCCACTTTTCTGGTTCACCAGGTGTTTTCTAAGATGCTTCAACAATCCCTGGCAGTGTTCTCCCAGGATGGTTGGTCGCGGCTGGAGCGGACCCCAGGAATTCAGCAGCGAGGAGGCAGGGGTGCCAAAGAGGACACAGGCAGAGAAGACACGGGATGCCCCGCGAGATCTTCCTCGCGTGCTTTCCTGTCCGTCGTTCTGTAGCGGTGAGTGCTCCATGGGAAGCTGAGCCCGAATGCATGCCACTGAGCCCCGGAGCGCCGTCTGCTGTGTCAGCGGCCCATGGTTCTTCTCCTATCTTCACACCTAGCTCAAGGAGGGCTCCCAGCTAAGATATTTTAGTGCTCAGTAAAGCTTGTATCTACCCGCAGGCAAGCTCTTCTACCTTCCTGCCCAAGGGTTCCTGCAAATCTTCTTTCCCACTGCACTGCCCAGTCCCTTCCTCTGTCTGGGCTTCCTTGTCCTCATCTGGGAAACGGAGGCAGGATGGATGATGTCATTACTAAGGTCCCTATTGGCACTGTCTTTTCATGGGATTAGTAGCAATACCGAATGGCAATCCCCTGTGTTCCTGCAGCCTTTTACAGTTCATAAAGCCTTTACTCATCCTTCACATTCAGCAGATTGCCTTGGAAACAAGATTTGCCTACATGGTTAGACCAGCTCCCTGGAGTCCCTGTGCTGAGAAGTCTCAGCAGAAAGGGCGGTTCCAGGTACAGGCCTGTCTGGGCTTACTCTGACATCCTGGGAGGCACTGTCTGTCCCTCCAACTCAGGCTGCCTTCCTCATGGCCTGGCAAGGGGTCAGACTGAGAGTGGCTAGACCAGTGAAGCCGCCTCCTTGCACAATCCAGGCTAGGCAGGGCCACGAACTGAGCAGTGTAGGTCTCTAGGAAACACCCAGTTCTGGAAAGAAATCACTGAAACAAGGACAGAAGCCCTGTGTCAGTCACTCTCTTATTCATTCAACAAACACATACTGAACATCCAGGACGGGATCTCATTAGGCCAGGCCTTTACGACAAAAGATGTGCCTCGTTCTCTTAAGGAACCCACCATAGGGGAGAGCAGAGAGCCAGGGTGGCTCAGTCAGTTGGGCATCTGCCTTTGGCTTGGGTCATGATCCTGGGGTCCTGGGATCGGGCCCCACATCAGGCTCTCTCCTTGGGGAGTCTGCTTCTCCCCCTGCCCCCACCCCTGCTCATGCTCTCTCTCTTTTTCTCAAATAAATAAATAAAATCTTTTTCAAAAATTAAAAATATAATTTAAAAAAATAAAATAAAAAATTTAAAAATACTGTAAAATCATTGAACTAATGCAATACTGCTTTTCTATGTGTCTAAACATAGAGAACAAGACTGGAAGGATGTATATAAAATTAACAGAGTTTATATCTGGGTGAAGGGATTCTGATTTTTATTTTCTACCATCTTACCTGCATTTTCAGATATGGTTCTATTATAAACATTACTTTTATAAAAAAATTATTTTTTAAAATTAAAGAACAAGGGTGCCTGGGTGGTTCAGTAGGTTAAAGCCTCTGCCTTCGGCTCAGGTCATGATCTCAGGGTCCTCGGATCGAGGCCCATGTCAGGCTCTCTGGTCAGCAGGGGGCCTGCTTCTTCCTCTCTCTCTGCCTGTCTCTCTGCTTGTTTGTGATCTCTCTCTCTGTCAAATAAATAAATAAAATATTTTTAAAAAGTAAAGAATAAATATGGCATTGACACCCAGCAAAATGACCCCTGGGTACAAAATTGAAATTAAGAAAATTAAGTTTAAATGTCATTGTGTTATCTAGAAGTTTTATGTTCTTTGATTTGTATTTCCGTACCTGAGTCAAATCCATTCAGGTCTTAGCTAAATCGCAAAATGCTACATGGTGTGGACCTCCTGGGTCCTGCAGAAATACTTGAGATGACAGATGCTCCATTACATATGCCAGGGGTTATCTACTGCAGGGATCAGGAACTCAAATGTCTTTGGGGTCAGTCAAGTTCCATAAATGAGCGAGGTCAGCAGAAAGCAAGCACGATGGTGAACTGAACAACACAAGCTCATCAGCTCTGGCTGGTTATGTGTGGGAAGGCAGGCCCTGTCTTGCCAGACTGTCTACTTTTTTTTCTTTTTTCTTTTTTTTTTTAGAGAGAGAGTGTGGTGGGGCAACACAGAGTGTGAGGGAAAGAGAGACCCTGAGATCATGACCAGAGCAGAAATCAAGAGTCAGGTGCTTAACTGACTGAGCCACCCAGTGTCCCCTAGACCTCCCACTTTTTAAAGAAAAGCCAGAAATCTAGATTTTTTTAACATGAAGTTTCATAGTTTCTAGATGTTGAGAAACAATTCAAAAATTTTTAAAGATTTTATTTCTTTATTTGACACAGAGCGAGATCACAAGTAGGCAAAGAGGCAGGCAGAGAGAGAGAAAGAGGAGGAAGCAGGCTCTCTGTGGAGCAGAGAGCCTGATGCCGGCCTTGATCCCAGGACCCTGAGATCATGACCTGAGCCAAAGGCAGAGGCTTAACCCACAAAGCCACCCAGGCACCCCCCAAATTTTAAATATAAGGCATAGGCCATGCACCATGTTGCAGACCTTATCAGATGGTTAGTTGGCCAGTGGGTGACCTTGGGTCCATGGCTGGTGCAAAGCCTGAGGAGAAGCAGTAGGAGTAGGAGGTAAACATGCAGAAATGGAGAAATGTGGCCCAACTGATGAGCCAGAAGTGGGATCAGGGATGATGACCAGGAAACTATCCTGGGGGAGGGGAAGCCTGTGAGGAAGGAGCTGCAGGAGGTCCTTGAGATACACAGACTTGTGGCACAGAATTGCTCAGAGTCCCTCTGAGTTGTGTTCTAAGTTCCCAAGAGTAGAAGGGGGCCACCACCAGGAAGGACTTCAGATTCCCCCTCCCTTTTTTCTTAAATATTTTATTTATTTATTTGACAGAGAGAGGGAGATCACAAGTAGGCAGAGAGACAGGCAGAGAGCAGAGGAAGCAGGCTCTCTGCTGAGCAGGGAGCCCGATGCGAGCCTCGATCCCAGGACCCTGAGATCGTGACCTGAGCCGAAGGCAGAGGCTTTAACCCACTGAGCCACCCAGGCGCCCAGATTTCCCCCCCTTTTTGATGACCCTGACAATATAGCCCATTTATTGAATCTCTATCTTAAGTTTTTAATCATTAAATATATTTTCAAGCTCCGTAAAAGAAATGTTATGGAAAAATGGCTCTAACACAGCAATTATTTTCTTTGTATACCTTATTATCAAAGCCGTAGACTTAGTGCATGAGCAATTTTCAATATTCATTTGATGATATGGTGAAAAGGCTAGAGTCGCTCTCAGTAGAAGTTCTGCATGACCTTGAGAAAGTATTTAACCCAGATTGGCCTCTCTTTGTAGCTCTCAACTGTAAAATGAGAGCATCTCCAAGATTCTATCAGGAATGAGTGAAAGAGCAAGATCTCTCTAAGGCCAAGGCTTCATCACTCTCTGAGCTGCAGATAGCCTGCTCTATGGCCCAGGGGAGTAGCTCTGGTCGCCACCATTTGCAGGCCCGTGCAATTACTAGCATTCTGGATTGGAAAATGCTTTTAATGTGCTCTGAGAAAGGAGAACACAAAGTAAAGGTCTATGTGCTCAAAGTTTGGGCTTTTTTAGATAGGATTTAGAGATATGACTTGTCAAATGTCCCCTGGAAACATGCCTCAAATACTCCCTCTTCATCTCCATCAACATGACCTCAGCTTAAGCCTACTGCTGGTCTCCTGGCCTTTGGTTCTCTATTTCTCGTTAATTGTCTTCCTAAAAAAAAACACTGAACATCCCGTTCCCGTAATGAAAGTCAAGTGGACTGCTGGTGCCCGCAGGATTGGACCAAACTCCTTGGCCTGGCATCCATACAGGGTGACCTCTTTGCCTGTCTTCTTCCTTGGGCCTCCTGACCCCTACAGACCCTATGCTCCAGCCAATAGGGACTCCTCTGATAGGTGCAGGCAAACCATATACTTTCATGACACACCAGGCATCTTCAAATGCTGTGGGACTGTTCACGCTCATCTTGGTGACTCTCTAACCATCTTTCCAGGTACTGAGGATTCAAAGGTGACCATGAGAGAGAAGTCATTCCTGTCCACACACAGCTGCAGTGGGCCTGGTATGTGGTAGTAAGAAGGTACATGATGAATGTTATCTTGATGCGTGATGAATAAATGAGTGAATAGGCAGATGAGTCCTTGAATAAGTGAATGGACCAATGAGTGAATGAATGAATAGATGAGCAGATAGATGGTTGGAAGGATGGAAGAAAGGATGAAATGGCAAATGAAGAACTTAATAGAATGAATAAATGGCTAGAGGTAAGAACATAGACAACTATTTCCTAAGTTTTAACAAAGCCGGATTCAGTGGTCAGAAGAGAACACAGAAGTGGAAGAGGGGAGAGAAGTTTAAGCTAGACACCTAGAACTGCCCTGCCTTTTTGCTTCCCTGTAGTTACTAAAAAGGGGTTACAGTTGCCCTCTCTTCTTTTGAGCCCCAACCTGTAGGTATTCTTGTCCCTGGAAGTCCTGAAGGGAACATGTCCAGCTTGTCCTTCCACCATGTTCTCAGAGCAGGCGTAGGAATGCTTGTCTGCTCTGACTGCTGGTAAGGGAGCAAGGAAGGGGCTGCTGGGAACATGAGTTCCGGGGTCTCTTATATAGAACAATTCGTTTTCTTTCCTGTTCATGTTCTGAAAATCTTGTAGCAGTCCCAAGGGAGCCACAGAAGTTTGGAGTGTCATCCTGCTGGGTCCCCAGAAGGGTTTTCTTCACTGATAACCTAGTCCTCACCAACAGGAGGTGCCATGCATTTCCACACTTCCTGTGTTTGCTGTTTAAGCTCATCCCCATTCCCTACCAGGCAATGGGGATAATAATACTACCATTCATTGAGCAGTTAGCATTTCCCATATATTACCTCATTTAATCTTTACAACAACCTATAGGGTAGGAACCTCATCCTCATTATATAGATGCAGAAATCATGGTTCAAAGAGGTTAAGGAAGTAGTCCAAAACCTTATAGTAAGTAACCCCTATGTAGAGGCTAGGATTGCAATACAATTTCTTTTGACTCAAAAGTCCATATTCTTTTTTTTTTTTTTTTACAGAGAGAAACACAGCCAGACAGGAAACACAAGCAGTGGGAGTGAGAGAGGGAGAAGCAGGCTTCCTGCCGAGCAGGCAGCCTGATGCGGGGCTTGATCTGGGGACTCCAGGATCATGACCTGAGCTGAAGGCAGAGGCCTAACCACTGAGCCACCCAGGTGCCCCTAAGGTCCATATTCTTAAGCTATATATTATATAGCTATTAAGATTTCTTCAGGAGTGTATCTTGGGCTCCTAGCTGGAAACAGTTGGAACATTCCAAAGGACCTTTGGGGTGAGTTTAATAAGGGATTGGTTCAAACAGGTGGGCAAAGTTAAGGGAACCCAGGGAAAGCTAAGAAGCCCTGGGGGCTAGCAATGGCAAAGTCACACTTATGTCTCAAGGGCTTAGCAGGGGAGTTTCCTGCACTGGAGAGAGAAAGTCATCTGTCTGGGATTATGCCCCTTGGTAGAGGAAACTAGACTATGGCAACCCTAGGTTTGGCAATATGGGAGCTGGGGAATGAATACCCTAACCTCTGTCCTCTTAACCCCTTCTATCTCCTATTGAAGCTACCCATTGTCCAATCCCAACCCTGATCAGGGAGCACAGGAACATAGTGATATAATCCATAAAGATCAGCCTCCTGGAGCACAGAGCCGAATGAAGAGGGGAGGAGAGTAGATCTACAAGGTAAAATGGGTACTATCTAGCAAAGTCATGAGCTCCAATTTCCTTTTCTCTGGGAAGTCTTTGGATCCTCCCCAGGTCAGAATAAAACATTTTGAACTTCCAGAGTAGATGAACCTTGTACCTCTTTGTGTTACAGATGTCCCTGTTTTCTCTATGAGATGAATGTTTGTATGCATGTATGTGTATCTAGCTCCCCTAATAGACTGTAGTACTCTGAAGGCATATTCACAGTCCTGTCCTCTTCAGCCCACTCTTCTCCTCCAATGTTTAACACAGAGCTTGGCACTTTGTTGACCTTCAGAAGTACTGGCTGAATGTGCTGAGTGCTAGTAACACACCGGGGATTTTCTCTAGATGAGGGAGATCTGTTCAGGTGGTATTTACTGTGCTATGTTAATAGGTTTGCATTACATGCTTCCTTCTTTTGCAAATTTTTATAGTATTGTAGGCCAAAAGCTAAGAGTCTTAAGTAATTAACTAGAGTTTAAGTACTCAACTCCTACTTTTAGAATGTTACCAGACCTCTATCTCTTAGAGATTCCATACCGTTTGTTACCTTACTGAAGTCAGAGTTTGGACTCTGCAGGACTTTGATTTCAAGAGGTATCACAAGTAAAAAGTTATAGAGAAAGATAAAAGGCTTAGAGACAGAGTAGCAAGCAAAGATTGTAATTTTTATCAAGTGAACATCTAAATGATCCCCACTATTTTCAAAGTATATTTTTCTAACAATAAACATGGAATCAAAAGTATTGATAGCAAAAAGTTAGCATAAGTTGTCTCAAAAATAAAAATGAGAAAGGGATTTTGGAAGTAAATTTAACCATGTTCTATGTCAGGGATGGCCAAAATTTTTTTAATAAAGGGACAGATAGTGAATATTTTACATTTTATGGACCATACAATTTCTCTGTCATAGCATCAAAGTAGCTATACACTATTTATAAACAAATGAGTGTAGATGTGTCCCAATAAAACTATTTCCCCAAACAGGAGGCAGTCTAGATGTGGCTTGTAGCTGTGGTTTACCAAGCCCCGTTCTAGATGAACCCAGTACTCCTAGAGAAATTGATCACTGCTTGTCTTTGTTATATTACATTTTAAGAGAAGTGATTGATATTTATTGAGTTCTTACTAGATACCAGGCACTAGAGTAAACATATTACACAGATTAATCTCATTTAACCCTATGAAGGAAGTACAAATATTTCCATTTTACATTTGATGAAATATAAGTGATTGAGCTGGGGTCCAAACATGGATTTGGCGTACTCCAAAGCTCTAAATCTGTCTACCTTATATTACCTTGCAGGGATCTTGAGTCTTTTAGTATTACGTTTAGTCCATTACTATTTAATGTACTTATTGATATGTTTGAAGCTAATGCCACTATTTTAATATCTGTTTTCTCCTTTTGCCATCTTTTTTGTTCCTATCTTCTGAATGAGGACAGCAGAGCTGTGGGTTTTCCTGGTGCATGCCCAGCTAATCCCATCACTTTTAGCTGGGAAAGCATGGGTTTTTGCCCCTACTACCTCCTCAATCAAACTCTTCTCACCTGAAGCTCTAGTAATGTTTTAAGAATAAATACTTCTCAATTGTTCTACCTTTGGTCAACTCCTAGTACTCAGAAATTGTTGTTTTTGATCACTTTGTCCAGTTTTAGAATTCCTCTTCTTGTTGAGGGGGATTGCTGTCTTCTTCATTCTACCATTAGGGAAAGCCTTTCCCTTTTTATCTTTAATAGTACTTTTGGACCTAAGGGCTACTTTACATAGCACTAGATTTCTTGTGGTTAGCGTTCATGGTGTATCCATTTCCTTCTACCCTTTCAGTATTCTTCCATACCTCTTGTAGCAATGTAAGGTTGGATTTTGTTTTCCTTTTATCCAACCTGGAAATTTTTGAGTCTTAATTAGAATATTTAATCAATTTTTATTTAATATAGTTACTGCTCTGTTCAAGTTTAAATCTACCATGCTAGTGTTCATTTTGCATTTACCATATTTGTTTTTAGTGTTTTTCTCTCCTCTCTTTGTTCTTTATTACTTCATGTTCCATTTATAGTAGCTTGCTAGTTATATATGCTTATATCATTCTTTTAGTGGGTACCCTAGATGTTTCAATGTGCATTCTTGACTTATTATTGTTAATATAAAGTACACTTTCATATAGAGTATTTAATGCTTCCCAGAAAATAGAAGAATCTTAGAGCCTTTGAACTCCATCTCCCCCTTCTGCCTTTGTGTTCACTAAACATTATTTCATTAAAAAATTATGTATATGTACATTCACATTTTTATTATATATTATATATCTATATCCCAAAGGGGACATATACCAAAATATTAAGGTTTTTAACTTTGGCTGAGAATTGGGAGATATATATTTTTTTATCCGCATATGTTGCTTTTTCAACAACGAGCATGTACTTTGTCAAAAAACTTTTTGGCAGACAAGAGGGGAAAAGAACAGTTGCCATGCAGACCCATTAAACCAGAGCATTTCCTCCCTGTTCAGCTGCCTCGCACAGACAGACTCCTGCCTCCCCACAGGCTAGCAGGGTGAATCAGAGTGTGGGCTGGGCTGTGAGCGAGTGGGAAGACCCTCAGGCCTGTAAGGATTACAGGAGATTGCACAGTTCAGGCAGGTTGAGGAGACGGTACAGCCCAGTTGAGGCTTGCTTACTAGCTTGTCTGTTCCAAGTGTTCGTCACCACGGGCCACTCTACCCACAATGATCAGCAATATCTGGTTGTGGACGTGACAGGATGTTGTGCAATGACTGGGCAAATCCAGAGTCTTCCTTTTGCAGAGCTAGTGAGTACTGCCAGCAAGGCTGAACCCATATGAAAAGGAATTAGACATCAATCTGCAGGAACCTCTTCTCCACATGGCCCTCTCCACCCTGGCTTTGGTCCAAGGCATAAGCCAGGCCGAGCTAAATGCCATAGACCTCCCTTCCTGCCTCTGACTCCCTGAATCCAGCCTCATCAAATTCCAGCTGTCCTGGAATCTCATTTATGCAAAGCTCCACTCTATGCTGGTTGATAATGGGCCGAAGAAGTGAACATTGCTTTGTATTTCTCTAATGCTTTCAAAGTTTCATCTAGATTGCCTTTCTTTATTCCTATAATAAGAAAATACAGAAATCATCAGAAGTCAATGCTCTTGAGTTTCCCACCATCAAGTTTATAAAAGGGTCTGCATCTGTACCAATACTGTCCTAGTTCCCTTCTGTTGTTAGAAAGGGAAGACCCCTTCTCTTACAGGAGGCAACTGCTTTCATGTGAGCTATGGATTTTCTCCTTGCTTACCTTCTCAAGGACCCATAGCATGAATATTCATTATTCTTTTCTATGCCTCCTACCTTTCCTTCTGCTGGGTCCTCTCTCTCAGCACTCAGATTTACTATAATATCTACAGTGTTTAAAAAACAAGCCCAAACATCCCACAAGAGGCAGAGATTATCAGATTGGACTTAAAAAAACAAAAACAAGATCCAATTATATGCCTTCTACAGTAAACAAACTTTAGGTTCAAAGATGCAAACAAGTTAAAAGTAAAAGGATAAGAAAAGAAACATCATGCAAAAAACAACTATGAAAGGGTTGGGGTGGCTATGCTAATATCGGACAAAATATACTTCAAAACAAAAAGTGTCACTGGTAATAAAGAACATTCATGGTGATAAAAGGGTTAGTGTTCAGTAACTTTACTGAACAAATGACTAGAGATAACAGAATGCAGTTTATGCTCTCCTTTCATTGGCGAGAAAACAGGCCCAGAGAAACATGGCAGATGTTGAGGCTCAAGTGGATAATTTCTTAATGACCCAGGAGTAATACCTGGGTGTTCTATCCTTTTCCTATGAGGCTGCCTCTCTAGCAACAATGCCAATGACAGCCATTATTGTGAATGAGGCATTCTGTGCTTTTCATATATAAGCCCATGTATCCTCACAGTCCCCACTGATGTATGATGAAGGTACTATTATCCCCACTTGAGAAAACTAAGACCCATAGGGTTGAGCGACTTACAGGCTGGTGTGAGGTGCAGTCCAGATGCAAACCCAAAGTCTGACTCTGAATCCACCATATAATATTGTCTAAAAAAATAATCCCGTTAATAGGTTAGCTAAATAATATAAAATTATCTCCCAGAGAATGATGTCTAACTCATCTCCAGATTGTAAGGGTCAGGTGAGCCTTCCCAGAGAAGGTATCATTTAGGCCAAGGCCTGAGGATGGGTAACCAAACAAGGAGAGACTATTGTACAGAAAGCCTTGGAGGAGAGACACATAAAGACACGTTTGAGGAACCAAAAGGAGAACAGGGCTTGAAAGCATTGAGATCAAGTGGTTTGATACAGGGTAAAACAAGGAGGCACCATGTATGAAGGCCTTAAAGCTCATGTAACTGCTAGAATGCTTTTGGCTGCTGCCAGGTACAAAACTTAGGCTGAAACTATCCTAAATAGTAAAGATATTTCTGATATAATGTAACAAGAGCCCAGAGGTGGGTGGCTTGAAAGTTGTTTGATTCAGTGGAGCCAGAATCTTTAGCTCATTGTTCTGTCCTTCTCAGCCTCTGAGAACCTCTCCTCATGGTCACAAGATGGCTGCCAGCAGTGACTGGAGCAACAGTCTCCTTTGCTGAGAATGGCCAATGATAATTACCAGAGATCGCCGTGCCCTAGGGGCTTAAACAGTCTAGATTCCCTTTGAAACTGTGGGGGGAGGTGTTTACATGAACAGAGGTGTACTTGGAAAGGGGGGGATGACTATTTTGTGTGCAACCAAAACTGTCTACGATATCATGTTAGAGTTGGGAATTTTTCCTAATGTCAATGGAAAGCCACTGAAGGCTTTCGAGTCAACACCTGCTCATTGATGGGGTGATGGAAGAGAAGTTGTCTTTCTGATTTGTTCCCTTATAGGGACAGGCCTACTTCTCTCTCTCCCTCCCTCTCTCTTTCTCTCTCTCTCTCTTTCCATCCTTCCTTCTTCCTTCCCTTCCTTCCTTTCTTCCTGTAAAGAGATGGTTATGTTGCATGTACTCTCCTTTTTCCTTAAAAATTCAGAGCCAGAGCATGTGGCCATTGAAATCTGAAAATCTGTGACTTTTGTTTTAATTCTAGTACAAAATGGAGTCGTTAATTTGAAACCTTTTTAAATTGCCCTTGCAGTTTGTGTGTATACGTTGTTAAATGCCTGGCACATAGTATGTGTTCACCATGTGAGCAATGATGACGAAACTGGGCCATAGTCTTGGCATCCTAGCTGCAAGATCCATACTTCCTATAACACTGAAGAGGATGGCATATGGCACTTCCATCAATTCCAGACAATTCATATTAATGAAAACATTGCCCTCCTTGTTTATAAAATATTTCTCTTTTAAAAATACTAGACATGCAAATTTTGAACAAGTGGAATTAAAGAGCAATCTTAGGGACTTTAAAATATATGAACTAGCATGATATGTATCTCAATGTCTTCTCAATAACTCTAATTCTCTTGAAATTTGCTGTTCTTGACTGCTTTTACAGCTTTAAAATGATCAGTAGTTTCTGTGAGTGCGGACTGTGTGCCTGGTGCTGTCCACTCCATGTATGATCTCATTTGCTCTTTCCTGGGAACTCCATGAGGTTGGTTCTATTAATACTTCCTTCACAGACACAAGACCTAAGGCTTTTACATGAAATAAATGGCCTCCCTAGTATCTTTTAGCCCGAGAGTGGAAAATCAATCTTAGAGCCTGAGCTTACGCTCATTTGTCTTGACTTACTTGGTGAGTTTATTATAGAAACTGTCTACTTTTCCTTTAATTACCTATTAAATTTTGGTCAGAAGAAAATTCTCAATGATTTGCTTTTAATCTCCAATTTCAAGACAGATTTATTGAATATCTACTGATTGCAAGGCATTGTGCTAGATGCTTTGGTGTAGAGGGCATCTAAAAGGGCACGAACTGGGACCCTTTCTACAAGGACTTTCTTTTCTAGAAGGGAGCTGGAGATAGTATGAAAATTATACACATCACTCTAATGCAAGGCAAAATGAAATAAGGTAGACACTAACCTCGATTGAACATTCTACTACATGCCAGGAACTGTGCATACTTTATTTACATGATCTCATTTAATTTTCTGATTTTTCTGAAGAAGGAATCTGAGACTCAGATTCCTTAATAATTTGCCCAATGCACCATGTAGAAGTGCGAGAAGTCAACAAACTAGAGCTTGAAGCTTGGCCCTAACTCCTACCTCAAGAACCAAGAGAAGTTCAAAGTCGTGAAAAGTCACCTGAATTTTAGGGGATGAGCAAAAGCATGACTGAAGAAGAGGTGGCCTTTGGGATTGTTGTTGAGGGAGCGGAGGATTGGTGTGGGGATCAGTTAGATAGGGCATTGCAATAGAGAGAATAATGATGTGCACCAAGGAAAGAGTCAGGGCTGGTGCTGTGTGTTTGAAGAACGGTATCCAGTCCACTGAATGGAGGATATGATACAACATGTGCCCATCTTGAGGAGAGCATGCTTGAGAATTTGGGTGGCGTTTCACTAAGGAGGACTCTCTATTGATGGGTGAGGGAAGATGAAGGTGTGGGCAGGTCAGTGGTGTAACCAGAGCTGTATTTTAGGAAGATTAACTTTATGAGCGTTAGTCTGGCTCAGAGCTGATGTCACTCTGTTGTTCTGGCCCCCAAGGTGCCTTTTCTCAGCTTCTTCTTCTCCCAGGCAGTGAAAGGAAGAAAGCTCTAAAGACAAAGACAAATACTATTCAAGGTATATCCCCATTGCTTCCTCCTTGAAGAGCTTCTGCTTTTTTTTCCTCCACCTCAAGTGGATGAGAAAACTTTCTTCCTCAGAGAAAATGGTAATGAATATATATTTGAAGATTTAGATCCACTCATAGTAGAGAAATATTAATTACAAGTAAATGAGTCAGCAGAAAATTAGTAATGCATTTGAAAAGTGATAATACTCAGTGCTTGTGAGGATGTGCTGAGGCAGACACTAACATTTGCTTGGAGGAGTTTGACTCAATGGACACTGTCCAAAGAATTCCAAATTCATGCAGAGAAAATCACCTAAGGCTAAGACAAAGATTTGTACCCAAAGAAGTTCACCACAAAATTAGTGAGAATAATTAAAATTTTGAAACAATTCTGATGTCCCATCTTAGAAGAAAACTTCAAATAAGGTGCAGCCATGTAATATTAAACAGTATAATGATAACTACAATAAAACTTAATTAAAAAATAATTGTGATTATCTACATAGTACATGAAACTATGTACTATGCCCCAATCAGGGCTGAAACTAGAATCTCCCTCTCTTTCTTTTTTAAAGACTTTATTTATTTATTTGAGAGAGAGAGCATGAGTAGGGTGAGGGGCAGAGGGAGAGGGAGAATCAGACTCCCCACTGATCATGGAGCCCAAGATGGGCTCCTTTCAGGGCTCTTTCCCAAGACTCCAAGATCATGACCTGAGCCAAAGTCAGACATTTAACCTACTGAGCCACGGAGGTGCCTCCCCCTGCCGTTAGCATTTCAGGGAAAGTTAATATTCCTTGTTTTCCTGCTCCAGTTTCTTTCCTCTCCCTCTGTCTCCCCAGAGAAAAACCACTATTTAGAATTTGAAATATGTCCGGTCAGAGCTTTACAAAAATATTTTCTATGTGTGCTTAGCCAATATACCTTATTATTCTGGTTTGCATTTTTTTCTGATATCAGACTATGTGTCATCCTGCAACTCTTTATAATGTGCCTTTTAATTATGTGGGAGAATCCTTGCAGCATACCAATGGTGAGGAGGAAGAGATGGTGTTATACAAACAGCATGAGCTCAAATATGTACAACTGATCTCGTGCTTAGAAAAGAGACTAGGAAAGAATATGCCAAAAGACACTGGTAATCTATTATCTGGGGGAAAGATTTGGAGAGACTGCTCTTTTCTTCTTTAAATTTTTCTGGTTCTCTCGTCTACCATCTTTAGCACATATTAGTGTTATAACCAGAATAAAGTTATAAAAAATATATAGAAAGGCTCAAAAATGTCCCTTTACCTGTGAAACACTAGTCCTTCCCCTCTCCTGCATTCCCAGGGAAGTCTTTTTCTACTTTAGTTTCCAGAAGAAGAGAGGCCCTCTTTTTCCCTGCCTTTCTCCTCATGTGCCTCCCAGGTGGTGAGGGAGATTTGTCAGCCTTCATCTAGAACAGTTGTAGCATCTTTGCAGCAGAATTTCAAATAGCCACATTCTTCCACACCAAATAGAACATTATGAACTAGGAATTGCCACACTTTACACACCATACTGCACAAAGAGGGCTTAGCATTCAACCAACCTCCTAAATAGTTTCGTACAACATTCTTGTCTGATCCCAAGTCAAGGCAAACGGGGCTTATATTACAAAGAGACACCTGTGCACGTGTCCACATATGACCAGACTTCTTCCTGGCATTCCTCTGCCAGTGATAACCTCATGACCCTCTACATGAACCATATGTATTCTGAGTATCCAGGAAAATGTGTGGTGAAAATTGTCCTGGGGGTCCAAGGCATTTTGGTTTCCATGGAGATCTGTAACCATCCACTGTCTTTTGGTTGTTGTTGAAGATATGTAAAAATAACTTTAATTTTTTCCCTTCTTATAGAACTATATGTTTGTGTCTTAAAATAGTAGATACAGATAAATGAAAAGGAGAAAAATGAAATGCCTGTATCAGATTTGGTGTAGAGATGCCATTATCCACTAAAAAGAAGTGGCCCCCTCCAAGAAATGGCTGATGCCCAGCCTGGGCCATGGAAGGAACAAGGTGAGCCTGAAACGTCTTCCTGTGCTAGAAAGAAAGGCTGGAAGGAAGCATTAAAAAAAAAAAAAAGACTTTGGAACATGTCAAAAAGACATAGGAGCCAGCATGAATGGGCTCCTACTGGCCAAACCTAGACAATTTTGAGCCTCATGATAAACATATACAGTAATGGGCTGTAACCCACTGAATAAAATGAAACTCCATAGTCCATTTTGATGGTAAGTAAAATGAATAAGGATGAGCTCTTCTTTACAATGAATAAATGTAGAAAAATGATTATAACCAAAAAAATACCCTTTGTAACTATATTGTAAGAACTGGTTTAAGTAAGATTTGTCAGCAGATTCTACATAGAAGATAGGGAAGAAATGTGACAAGGAATAGGAAATTTACACACTCTCAAAGTATCCTCCCACAAATTATTTACTAGTTGCAAAAAGAGAGATAGGAACTATACCATGAAGAAGGCACAAGTGACAAGAAAGTGATGAAAGTTAGCACCACGCTAAGGGACAGACAGATGTCATGGGTCTCTGGATGTGATACCTTGAGAAGGACACAACATTGCTTATGTACTATCCCAGTCAAAAATGCATAAACTAAATCAAATTTTTTAAAGATTTTATTTATTTGTCAGAGAAAAGCATAGCTAGAGAGGGAACACAAGCAGAGGGAATGAGAGAGGGAGAAGCAGGCTTCCCGCCAAGCAGGGAGCCCGATGCGGGGCTCGATCCCGGGTCTCCAGGATCATGACTGAGCCCAAGGCAGACGCTTAATGATTGAGCCACCCAGGCGCCCCTAATCTGAATCAAATCTTAAGGAAACACTAGACGACCTAAATCGAGGGGCATTCTATAAAATACAGACTTGTATTCTTAAACACTACCAATGTCATGAAAGACAAAGAAAAGCTGATGAACTGCTTCAGATGAAGAAGACAAAAAGATGACAGGTGCCTGGCTGGCTCTTTCAGTTAAGCTCCGACTCTTGATTTCAGTTCAGGCCCTGATCTCAGCATTGAGAGATCCAGCCCCATGGCCAGCTCCAGGATGGTGGAGAGTCTGCTTGAGATTTTCTCTCATCCTCTCCCTCTGCCCCTCCCCTCCTCTCTGTCTCTGTCTCTCTCAAACGAATGAATAAATCTTTAAGAGGACAGAAGATGTGACAGCTATATGCAATGCACTGCCCTGAACTGGGCTCTGAACAGGGAAAAATACCTTCCTATAATGGACACAATGGGGACAATTGGTTAAGTTGGAGTATGGACGTAACTTAGATGGAAAGATTGTATCAATATACACGTCTGGAATTTGCCAATGGGTCTGCGGTTATGTAAGAGAATAAACTTGTTCTTAGGAAATGGATAGTAAAATATTAGTGGGTAAAATGGCCTGGGCCAAAGGCAGTCTCTTAACCAACTGAGCCACCCAGTCGCCCCTCACCAGTGGCTTTTATCCATACATGCACATACCCATGATTTATTATGAACCATAATTATTCGCAGTTTTATCATTATTTGGTATTATTCAATTCCATAAAGGTGCCTTCAATAATTTAATCAATAGCTGCCTGATATAGTTTTTTCCAGTTTTCCCAACTACGACTAATAATATATTTCCTCAAATCAAAGGACACATTGCTTGTAAGAGCCACCACCATTATTATATGGATACTTAAAGAAAGAAAAGCACATCCCAGTTTCTAAGATGATGGAAAATATACATTTAGGATCTGTAAAATAAGTACTTTTTCTTCAACGCCTAGGAGAACTGTGGTCTGACAGCTCAGATTCAGGTCAGAAAATGAGGTTGCCTGGGGCCCTTTGTGACTGGGCAAGTTGTTTAACTTTCCAGGATGATTCAAAAAGTTCTTTGGGGTTTTTCAGAACGTAAGAGTCATTATTAAAAGGAAGTTAATAATGCCTTTCCCGACCAACTTGTTTTTCACTTTTACTGTTGTTTACTAAACACTGCTGTTCCGCGTCATTCATGGTGTCTGCACCTGAGAATTAATGGGAGTGATAAACAAATAATTGTTCTGCCTGGGGATACTGGGTATGGCCAGGGGAGAGAGAAGGGCAGTGGAGGGTGCGGGGAGGTGCAGAGGTAGTATGGAAAGGCTGAGAAACCTGATCTTGGGGGTTTACTCATCCAGTGAATATTTATTCATCTTCAGCCACCCCTAATGCCCTACTCATGTGGTCGAGTAGGTGTTTTTGAGACCTACACAGGGAGGGGCGTCCCAGGCAGAGGAAACAGCAGGAACAGTGTTGCAAAGGGATGGAAACATTACGAGTCTGGGGGATTTGTGAAACATATTGTTCCGGAGAATGTGGGGACCTGTGGTAGAGGACATGAAAGATAGGATGTTATTAGCCCCATGTGGTCGGTAAGGGGACAAGCTCAGATCATACACCTGTGTAGGGTCCCACAGGTAAGGAGCATTGCGTCGTGGTGTATTCATCTCTGAGTTTCTGGCTCTTGAGCAAGATCTTTATTAACTGCATGATATTTCATCATATGATTGTTTTTTACTTTATTTGGACATGCCCCTATTTGTGGGGTATTTGGGATCCCTGTACTTTGGGGTGGTTTTTGAACAAGGTTTCAAAGAACAGCCTGGAAACAGAACAGGTGGGCCACAAGATATACAAAAACGTGGGGCTTCCAATACACGTGCTGATGTCAGTGCTGTATTTCAGTGTGCAGAGAGGCACTCACTTGCACAAGGTGACATTACATTTTCAGGATAGACTCTCGGGAACAGGGACCTTATCAGAACTATTTCATTGAGCCAGGGCCCAAAATTTGGACATGCATCTACACACTAGGGAGAATTTAGTGTGGCTATGTATCAGTTCTAGTACTTAGATTAAACGAACAAAAAAGAAGCAGTAGAAATTCAGTATCGAGGAGATCAGATTTAGCTACTGTGTGTATGTCTCTGTGTGTGTGTTTTAGTGGACAGTAAGGTCAGTGGGTGGATAAGGCTGCTGACAGGAGTCCCTGAGAGCATCTCAGGCTGCATTTTCCAGGACATAAGAAGGACAAGGAGAGCAACAGGTGTTCCACTGTCCTCCACCAGATCACTGTGGAATAGCATATTCGGCTCAGCTGTCCCCATTCTGGAAAGATACAGCAAACTAGCATGTATTCAGAGGAAAGGGGCCAGGATGGTGAAGGGCTCCCTGACTGAGCCCCCTGGGGGGGTGGCCTCAGGAACTGAGAGTGACTAGGTCTAGGAGAAACTTTGGGCATAAGATATCAGAATTATCGACTACCTGAAAGTGAAATCTGCTCAGGGGTTTCCAAAACTCAGACTTTGTGCAAACGGATGGAAACCACAGGCTGGCAGATTTTAACTCAGTCTAGGGCAGAACTAACAGAGCTATTAATAAACAAAATAGAGGTTTCTGGAAGGAACACAAGAAGCCATTAGCAGTGGTTACCTCCAGGGAGTAGGACCAGGGGGATGCCCCCACTGGAAATCACTCTTGCATTCCACCAAAGGTGTCTTAAAACTGTGTGCATGGGTTACACTTATCACAACAAAAAAATGGATTTAATAATACAACACAACAGAAAGAAAACTTAGATGGATTTTTAATAGCTAAGGTATTTTGTTCGCAAGCATCAAAATACAGCCCTGGTGGGACGCCTGGGTGGCCCAGTGGGTTAAGCTTCTGACCCTTGATCTTAGCTAAGTTCTTGACCTCAGGGTTGTGAGATTGAGCTCCGCATCCGTCCCGTGCTGGGCATGGAGATTGCTTAAGATTCTCTCTCTTCCTCTCTCTCTGCCCTTCCACCCTCCCCCCCCCAAAAAAAAACCTAGTTAATAAGCAGAACAAGCAAAAAAAAAAAAAAAAAAAGGATTTAATAGAAGGACATGACTGCTTCCAGAATTGAAGGGAAGGCTGAAGAAGGTCAGGAGCCCCAAAGCTGCTCAGGGTCCTCCCGGGTGTTCTCGTTTTGTTGTAACTTGGTTTTATCAGTTCTCTATCTTTGTGTTCCTTGGTGTTCCAGGAGAGACAGTTTCGTTGGCTTGACCTGGGGTCATATGCTCACTCCCTCACTGACTGACAGCTCTTGGTAGAATCGCTTGAAATGGGGGAAGACAGCTGCCCAAAGGAAACTTGGCATGCTGTTACCAAAAGGAAGGAGAGATGCTGGGCGGGCAACACCACGATATCCATGACGCTGGTTTGTGAGAAACAGAATAAGCCATGTCCTGAGGTAAGAAGTTCTTGTCCCTGGAGGTATTCCAGACAGACCGGATGAGCACTTGGTGACAAAGTCATAAACGGTTTCAGCATCTAATGGGGGTTAGGTCATACTACCTGGACATCCCTCCAAGCCCTGAGATTTCTGGTTCTATGATTTGGGGGAAATGCTATCCTTTAGACAGGACAGATAAGACCACACTTCTGCAGCCAGTGTGCACGTCATGGTCTCCGTCTGGACTCAGGCAGACAGTGCTCTCCCCCTGCTTGTGTTCCTCATCTTCCATCCTCTTTCGGCCCATTTGCCTACACTTCCAGTACTTCCTATCTGATGGTTTTGAGGACTCAAGGAGAATATTAGAGAGGCCTGTCTCTGGGCTTAGACTCCAGATCAGCTCTAGGGTTCACCATTTATGAACTGTTTGGCCCCGAGAAAAGTACTCAGCTTCTCTGGACCTATTTTTCTTCATCTGTAAAATGAAGATAATAGTAGTACCTGCCTCGTGGTGACACATTTAAATGACTATTAGAGGGCATGCCATGGAGAGAGGGCTCCACTAGGGGCGCCTGGGTGGCCCAGTGGGTTAAGCATCTGACCCTTGATCTTAGGTAAGTTCTTGATCTCAGAGTTATGAGATCCATGCTGGGTTCCATGCTGGGTGTGTAGCCTACTTAAAAAAAAGGCAGGCCTCAAATAGTGTCATCTCCTCCTCCTTCTCCTCCTCGTTCCCCTCTTCTAGCATCAGCGGCTCATCTGCCACAACATCTCATTAAAAGGAGGAGCTCCAGAAGAATCGCCAACGGTTTGCATTCCACTAGAAAAGGGTTACATCCTACTTATTTTCTAAATTCTTCTCCCTAGCAGAGTTCCTAGTATGTATTGATGTTCAGTATGAGTAAGTGAGTGAGTGGGTGAGTCCATTCCCAGAGGTAGCAGAGTCAGAATATTTCTGATGCGGGTTCTACCAAGGTTCAAGAAGCAGCAGAGGGAAACCCCTCACCAAGGGTGAAGGGGAGCAGGTGACAAGGCTAGTCAAGGAGTGATTCACAGACGGAGTGGGCCCAGAAAGAGAAATCTCCTGGGCTACCCCCAGGACCCGGTGGTGGAAACTCAGATGATGAGCCATCTGGGGGTCCCCAAGGGACCGTTTTGTACTGATTTGGGTTTCAGGGTTGATGGGACATGATGGAAGTTTTCAGAGTGAGGCATTTGGGTGATCTATTTTGGAGGAATTATCTAGAGAAAAGAAAATGAGAACTGCTGGTAACCTTTGCGTGATAGCCTTGGGGCGGGGGAAGAGGTGACTCTGGGACATTCTCATAGCCTGGTTTTTCAGGCCTGGTGCACTGCGGGGTCCTAGGCAGACCGAGGTTGGAAAAGTAACACTGTGGCAAGGGCTCCTGATAAAGAGAATGTATGTTATACGAGGGGGTTTTTAAGTCCAGTTTTGTTAGGATGTAACAGACACAGACACAACTGATAAATCAGAAATACACAACTCTGGGTGCCTGGGTGGCTCAGTGGGTTAAAGCCTCTGCCTTCGGCGCAGGTCATGATCTCAGCGTCCTGGGATCGAGGCCTGCATAGGGCTCTCTGCTTGGCAAGGAGCCTGCTTCCTCCTCTCTCTCTGCCTGCCTCTCTGCCTACTTGTGATCTCTCTCTCTGTGAAATAAATAAATAAAATCTTTAAAAAAGAAAAGAAATACACAACTCCATGAATTTTCAGAATGCACATGTATGTTATCAGCACCTCTGTATGGACATGAGTTTTACCTGTATAGGTTCATAGGAAACACTTGGGGCATTTGGCAGGAAAGCAGGTTCCCTGGCACTGAGGTCAGAGTTTCTGATCCAGTAGGTTGGCCCCTCTTGAAAGTGGGTCAGGAATCCGCATTTCTACAAGCACCACCAAGATGTAGACAAGGGTGACCCATGGACCATGCTTTGAGAAATACTAATTCTTTGGGTGAGAACAAGCTTTAGAATCATGTAGGCCTGGTGTTGGAATCCCACCTTCTCCTGGAGTGAGTGATTTGACCTTCTCGTAGGGAAAGGGGGAGCCATGGTACTGGCTTATAGGTTTGCTTTGAGTACAGACAAAGGGCTGATATCCAAGATCTATAAAGAACTACTCAAACTCAACATCAAAAAAAAGATGAACACATCAAAAAATGGGCAGGAGACATGAAGAGGCTTTTCTCCATAGAAGATATACAAATGACTAACAGACACATGAAAAAATGTTCATCATCACTAGCTATCAGGGAAATTCAAATCAAAACCACACTGAGATACCACCTTATACCAGTCAGAATGGCCAGAATTAACAAGTCAGGAAACAACAAGGGTTGGAGAGGCTGCAGAGAAAGGGGAACACTCTTACACTGTTGGTGCAGTGGCTTTGGAAAACAGTGTGGAGATCCCTTAAAAACGTAAAAATAGAACTACCCTATGACCCTGCAATTGCACTACTGGATATTTATCCTAAAGATACAGATGTAGTGAAAAGAAGGGCCATATGTACCCCGATGTTCATTGCAGCAATGGCCACAATCACCAAACTGTGGAAAGAGCCAAGGTGCCCATCAACAGATGAATGGATAAAGAAGATGTGGTACATATATACAATAGAATACTATGCCTCCATCAGAAAAGATGAATATACAACTTTTGTAGCAACATGGACTGGATTGGAAGAGATTATGCTGAGTGAAATAAGCCAAGTAGAGAAAGTCAAGAACACATGGTTTCATGTGGTGCATAAGGAGTAATACAGAAGACAGTGGGAGAAGGAAAGGAAATGGGAAGTAGGGTAATTCGGGGAGAGAAACAAAATATGAGAGATTTTGAACTCAGAAACAAACTGAGGGTCTTGGAGGGAAGGTTGGGGGGGATGGGAGAGCCTGGTGGTGGGTACTGAGGGCACCTATTGCATGGAGCACTGGGTGTGGGGCATAAACAATGAATCTTGGAACACTGAAAAAATGAAATTAAATTAAATAAAAATAAAAATAATATATCTTGCAAAAAAAAAAAGAAGAAGAAGAAAGAAAATGCATGTGAACAGAGAAATAGAAATCAAACCCACAATGAGATACCACCTCACACGGGTCACAATGGCTAAAACGAACAAGTCAGGAAACAACAGGTGTTGGCAGAGAAAGGGGAACCCTCTTACGCTGTTGGTGGGAATGCAAGCTAGTGCAGCCACTCTGGAAAACAGTGTGGAGATTCCTTACAAAGTTAAAAATAGAGCTACCCTATGACCCAGCTACTGCACTACTGGGTATTTACCCAAAGGTGGAAAGAGCCCAGTTGTCCATTGACAGATGAATGGATAAAGAAGAGTTGGTATATATATATATATATATATATATATATATATATATATATATATATATACATACAATGGACTACTACTCAGCCATCAAAAAAATGAAATCTTGCCATTCGTAATGACGTGGATGGAACTAGAGGGTATTATGCTAGGTGAAATAAATCAATTAGAGAAAAATAATTATATGAGTTCAGTCATATGTGGATTTTAAGAAACCAAACAGGCTCATAGGGGAAGGGAAGGAAAAATAAAATAAGATGAAATCAGAGAGGGAGACAAACCATAAGAGGCTGTTAACTATAGAAAATGACCTGAAGGTTGCTGGAGGGGTGGGGGAGGGAAGATGGGGAGACTGAGTGTTGGGCATTAAGGAGGGCACATGATATAGAGTACTGGGTGAGATGCAACTAGTGAATCACTAAATCCTACCTCTGAAACTAATACTATACTATATGTTAATTAACTGAATTTAAATTTTTAAAAAAGAAAAGAAAATGCATGTAAATCCATGACAGCTGCTTAGCACAGGGTGGGAAACACAGCAGGCACTCAATAAATGTAGCAAAGTAAACAGGGCAGAGAAAAGACAGGGCCCTCTGCAGGTCTTGGTTCTCAGCACCCAGCACAGCACACGGTCAAACAAGACTAAGGGCAGCCTCACTGCCTTGGTGGTCAGGCTCCCTGGGGTGTGAGTCTGAGTCCTAACTTTACCACCTACCAGCTGTGTGACCTCCAGTGGCTTACTGAACTGCTCTGACTCAGTTTCCTTATCTGTAAAGGGGGCATAATCACATCTACTTCCCAGGGTGACTGCGAGGAGGAGGTAAGATGACCCAGTAAAGCCTTGAGCCCTGGACTCATGGCCTGGCCCCTGAGAAGAGCTCAGCAGAAGTTGAATACTGCCGTATAGATTGCCAAGGCTAAGAATGTTCTATCCCTGAGCAATGGAAGTTCTCTTCAGGGGCAGCCGGAGGGAAGCAGGCCAACTCTCTGTGCTAACGTCAAGTCGTGTAATGAAAAGGTTAGAACTGCATATTTATTGCTGGTCAAAAGTGTCACTACCATGATTATAGGTCAATCCCAGCTGCTCCAGAAGCTTCCTCCTGTTGTTTATACCTCACAAGGGGGAAGGAGGCAGGATGGAGTTGGGATAGGGGAGGCTGTGCTCCCTGCCTGAACACTCTTATTTAGCTTCTGCCAAACACAGAGATTGGCATTTGAATTCTTTGGGGGCATCAGGTTATTTCCACCTACACTTCCCAGTGCTCACTTCTGAGGTGGGGATCACTACAAATCAGCCTTGATTTTGAAAATTGGTTTTCAGGGGTCACCCCAAGGTGCTTTATTTCTGGAGAACTAAGTTATCCTGGCCAATTCCCCCAGAGTGGAATATGGACAGCACACTGGTTAAAGTTTGTTGTCTCCTGTGTCAGGCAGCCTGAAGCCATGCCAAGAATCAGAGATCCTAGTCCTACTCCTGGTCAATCAGGTAGCCTTAAGCAATTCAGTCACCTTTTAAAAATACTTATAACCCTAGCTCGGTGCTAGACACTGGGGAGTACAAACCAAAGTACAAGACAAGTTCTTCATCCTGGAGAACAGGGCTGCCATGTACAGTTGTGCAGGTCGGAAACTGCCCAAGGCCATTTGACCAGGGGCAGGAGAAAGGACCAAAGTCCAGCTTGCACTCTGGTCACATGGGTCAGGCCCACATCTTCCTGGAAGAAAAGGTACCTTCTAATAATTTGTACAAATGTGCGAATATAGGTTAGTGGTATTTTTTTTGAGAAGGTCATGTCTGGCTAGTAACACAGAAATCTAAAAAAAAAAAAAAAACTGCTTTCCTCCTAATATGAAAACAATTCTGTGTCTGTGTTCTTAGGTAAAGAGGTTGAGAAGACCAAATGGGAGAATCAAGATAAAAACACTTTGGGACAATATATAAAATAGAATACAGTTCTAATGATGCCATGGGATAAGCCACTTCTGTTGCAAACTAGCTGTGTGACTTTAGGAAAGCCGCTGTACTTCTCTGGGCTTCATTTTTATCATGTGTACAATGAATCAGTATCCCAGGTAATTCTGATGTTTGCGTCCATCAGGTCTGGTAGATAAACATTGGTCCCTTCCAGATCCAATGTTCCCCAAACCTATATTCCACTGTGCTACGACAGAAAGGAATTCTGCTGGGTATGACATGATGATCCCTAATCTAAATACAATGATCTTGCTGAGGGCCTCAGCAGCAGTGGCTTGGTGCTCCTGTCCCAGGCTGAACTGGCTGGCCCCAGACGATTACACACACAAGCTCACAGGAATATGGTCATTCTGCCTAGGCAGGCACCACTCAATATCCTAACTGAAAATTGGGATCGACTGGCCTAAACACATTCCCTGTTGATCTTGCTATAAGTACAAGTCAGTAAATGTCACAATAAGTCTCTGGCCAGCCTGGAAATTCTCAGTCCTCAATAGGCTATAAACACCATTGGTCAGAACATATTGTTTGCTTGATCTGTTTAACTGAGTGACTTCCTCCTTTCTCTCTCACTTGTCAAATGTCTGCTAAGCCTGGAGTCTATGTCAGGCACTGGGATAGGGGCTCAGGATGGAGAAATGAATAGTAAGATGGAGCGTAGACCCCTATGATCCCCCAAAATATACCCACTAAGGCATAAATTGCCATTGGGAAACCAAGGGGGGAACATTTCAGGCTGTGAATCCTTTTCAGGCCAGTAGCTTCCAATCGTGCCAACTGCTATGTGCCTGCAACCCAGAAAAAAGAAACCCACCAAGGTAGCTGCAAACGTCCAAACCGTGCGGCCGGGGGCCCTGCCTTGGCTACACTATTGTGTTTCACCAGTGGAAGTCAGGACATTTTGCAGCTGCCCGCATACCCTCTCTCCAGGTTCCAAGTGACGTTTCAGCCTTACACCCGCAGTTTTGTCTGAAAGACCAATGTGGTTGACAGTGGTTGAAAGAGGAACCACAGAGGCTGGATTGCTTGGTCTGCGACTATCGGAGCTCAACCATAACATCTACCGGGGCTCTCTGCTCTAGATTACTACTTATTCATAAAACAGACCTTAGGCTCTCACGTGTCCCTTCCACCAATGGGAGGGGCGGGAGAATGAACGATCTGTGCAGTCCTCTTCCGTGTTGGGATGAGCACGGGTGAAAGTGAATTGGTGTTGATGTTGTGTCAATGCTTACCACGTGCCTGCCCTTCACAAGAACCTCGTAAAGGAGGGGAGGGGCTCTTGGCCTGGTTCACAAATGAAGAAACTGCTGCCTTGGCCTTTTGTCTGGATTGCCCAAGTGTGCACACTCAATGATAAAAAGAGCCATCACATTGGACCTAGCATTGCTGAGCACTTCCCACGGACACTAGTTCATTCATTTTTCGGAATAACTCTACAATGCGGCTAATACTATTATCCCCATTCTACGGATGAGGAAACTGAGGTTTATACGGATTCAGTAACTGGTTCAGGATCACACAGCCAGTACGCTTGGAAGAAAAATTTGAACTTCAGTCCTAGAATTACTATTCAGAGGTCTAGACTCTTGCTTGACAAGCTGGGTTTCAAATGCTTTGCCCTGGCTTTGTAAGGGGACACATTTAATTGGGTTTAAAAAAAAAAAAAAAAAAAGGAAAGAAACCAACAACAAAACAAAACAGCTCCTGGTCAATGAAAGCAATCAGCATACTTAGTTAATCCACTTCTCCCTCATTTCAGGTCCGGCCTTTTACTATCTGGATTGAAGTTCATGGGCAGATTATCACAGAGAGATCCGTTGTTTTGCTAATCAAATAATTCTCACAAACAACAGGCTCCTGTTATTGGCCCAACTTTCAGCTGCGTCTCTGATTCAGATGAGACCCCCTTGGTGCCAGGAAGATGGCTACTGGCATAATCTTCATGTAAATCTTGAATAAAATAAAATCGAAGTATACAGCAAACAAATAAATACAGAGAGCAGGCCTCCACTGGGTATGGGGCTGTGCTGTGGAAAAGAAAAGATGTTCGATTTGCTCTGTGCCCAAATAGTCTAGCAAGGAAAATAAATGTTGGACAAGCAACCCTTAATGGTTGAGATGTAATTGCTAATATAGTGACAAGCAAATCTTGGAAGAACCCTGGGAAAGGCATGCTGACATCCAATAGAAAAAAAATAGAAAGGTGTCACTAAAAGGTGACATTTTCATTGACATTTCGTATTATTTTCCTGTTTTCAAGCGAGCAGTGAACATGCCTCCCAGCACCCATGCCACCTCCTCACTGAGTAGTAGCTCTACGCTCTGGATGGCACTGAGCCAGCCCCTGCGGAGTCTAGCTTCAGTCCTTAGCTTCAGACCGAGGAGATCCCCTGTCCATCACCCCGGTTTGAGGTCGAACACTTGATCCAAAATGGTCTAACCACAGGGAAGCCCAGGACTTCTGTTTGCTAGTTTTGAACTAAGAAGACTCTTCCTCTCTCTTTCCCAGTAGCACAGAGCTGTGAGGCCTGGACTGCTCACTGCTCTGCAGAAGCAGGGAAGCCTTTTTCTTCCTCTCTCACTGCCCCATTTTTGCTACCAGTAGAAGCCAGCCTTAAGGCAGAGCAAGCTCACAGAGGACAGCTGGGCCAAAAGAGCTCAAAGAAAGGGAGCCGGAGCCTATTGTTTCAAACTGTTCAAAGAGACTCATAAAGTGCTCTTAATATAGTCAGATTCAAGGATCTGTTTGGGGGGGATTGGATTTGGCTGATGTCATGGCCAGAAAAACTAGCCCAAACTAACAAGCAAGAGAGAATCTATTAGCACAAGAACATGAACAAATTGGGTTTCAGGCATAGCTGAATACAGGAGTTGAGACAAAAATTAGAGCAACCCACTTTTTTCATCTCTCTGCTCAACTCCACCCTCCTCCATGTGGGAGCCTTATTCTCAGACGCCAGACACCTCCTTTCCCAGCCACGGCCTCCATCTCATGACCTGGCCGGCTCAAGTCCAGTGGAGAGGGGAACCCCCATCTCTCAGAGTTGAGCTGTCTGAGCAAACCCCTGGGATTTTCTGATTGCGTCTTGGCTTGAGTCCTGTTCGCAGTCCAGGACTAAGGACTACGGGCCCGTGAGAATGGGCTTCCCCTGGAGACTTGGGCCTGACGCCTGTGATTCCCCTCGGCAACCAACGTGGAGGTCAGCTTGGGGCAAAGCATATGGCTCTAAGTGGGGGTGGGTATTTCTCCCCAAACTGAAATCAGGCAACAAAACAAGAGCCGTCACTGACGGCTCTCTTGATACTACTACTAAGCCAACCTTCCTAACATGATGCCAGGCACGGCGGGGGGTGGGGGGGTGGGGGGGGTTGACAGAAAACTTTGCCACAGCTGAGACCGCCTTTCTCGCCTTTGCCGGCCTAGAACAAGAAATGGCTTCTGTGAGGTTTTTTTGCTCTCCCATGATGTGTATTCATTCTTTCAGCTTATGTTTCTGGTACACTGGTGATAATAATGATAATAGTTATCAAGCTAATGTTTGCATATATAATAGAAGCACCATCTCATTTAAGCCTCACTACGAGCTCATCGGTTCTCCAGCAGGGGTGATTTTGCCTTCTCCTCTCCCCCAGCACCGGGGGACAATTGGCCATGCCTGGAGACAGTTTGGGTTGTCACAGCTTGGGTAATGCTCTGGGGGTGCTTAGTGGGTAGACGTCATGGATGATGCTGTGTCCCCCACAATGCTGTTTTCTGTTCGAGCAGTTAGCCAACTTTCTCTGTAAAGTGTCAGATAGTAAATCGGGTGTTATCTCATCATAACTACTTAACTCTACTGTGGTAGCGCAAAAATAGCCTAGAAAATATGTAAACTCATGAACTGGGCTGTGATCTCATAACACTTTATTTACAAAACCGGGCAGTGGGCCAGGTTTAGCCAGCGGGCCATAGCTTATGGACTGCTGGTCTACCATAACAGCCATTCTTCCTCTAGTAAGTCCTCATTTTTAGTTGTGTGTATTTGTGTCCAGCAGTCCTCCCAGTCTAATGAAAATTCTTAACCCTCCCACAGCCAAATGTGACTATCTCAATAAGTTCCAGCTGATGGGGTATAAGGGCAGCATTATTTGGGATTTCTTGAAAGGCTGTTTAAAAGTAGCTGATTCAGGGCACCTGGGTGGCTCAGTCATTAAGCATCTGCCTTCGGCTCAGGTCATGATCCTGGAGTCCCGGGATGGAGCCCCACATCGGGCTCACTGCTCTGCAGAAGCAGGGAAGCCTTTTTCTTCCTCTCTTACTCCCCCTGTTTGTGTTTGCCCTCTAGTCTCTTGCTGTGCTTCTATCAAATAAATAAATAAAATCTTAAAAAAAATAGGTGAATCATTTAGGAAGGACCCCTCTGGGCTCTTTTGCTTTTCCTCCTTCTCCCATCCCAGTAAGGGCCCCGGCAGCCATCTTGGACCATGAGGTAGCTTGGAGGTGGAAACCACGGCTAGGAGGGAAGGGCAGAAGGACAGAGCCTGTGGCCCCAGTGACACCACCAGACCACCACACTTGTCCTGAGAGCCAACATGTAGACTTTGACATGACAGAAAGATAAACATCTGCCTCGTTTAAGCCACAATGTGCATTTGTGTTATCTATGCAGCAAAACCTAATCTGAACTCTATGACAGCATGTAGAAACACTCGACAAATAGTTGATAGTGAAAGGAATGTCTAGCGCATGAGGAGGGGCCCTAGGGAAACTCATTTCTGCCAGGATGGGCAGGGAGTCATGGAAACAGGCCAACACCAAGTCCTCCTGAGGCTTTCGTGGTTCAGCACACACGATGACTCAAGTCTCTGGCCAGTTCCTCCTACTGCCTTTCTTCCTCCCCATGGGGGACTTTCCCTGTTTTGTGCCCACCGTCAACCCTGTCTTCTGGGGCACCTTCCCCACCAGGATTGTCATAGAGAATTTAGTTTCCTACAAGAGAATGCACTGGTCCTCGGTATTTGAAAGGCGTGTCACTACTAAACACCAAGGGGACACAACCAGGAGAATCTTCAAAGTCGCAAAAAGAGCAACATCGTCTACTAGACTGAGGAAATGCAACAGGTCCTTATTTGTCCCTGATTTGTTTGCCTGTCACTGACAGGATATAGGTGGCGCAGGGAAAACCTGGCTTTGGCACCGGCAACCTTGAGTTTGATTAGTGACTTCATCCCTTAGCAGTGTGATACTGCCCACACCACGTCATTTCCTTGAGCGTCACTTTCCCCAAGTACCAAGTAAGGCCACAGCAACTTTTTCAAAGCAGTCACATGAGAATTTACCAGGGAAAGAGCCGGACACAGAGGAGGAACCCAAATTAGCTTAGAAACTTCTCTGGGCCTACCATCCTGATGATCAGGATGGAAACATAGCAGAACAATTACCTGGGATTGGGGGGATTCCATGCCAGTCTTTGGAAGGGCAAAATCTTCCAGACTTCAAGCCGAACACTTCCTTTACTCTTAGGCTGCCCCCCACCCCAACACAATGACCCTTCCTTTTTCATCCCCTACCCTACTTTAAGGAGCTAGCAGAACAATCCTTCGCATCAGCACAGTTCCATTTCTCGGACATGATTTCGGCCATGCTGGAGTCCTGCATGAGCATCCAGTGCCAGAAAGACATTGACAATGTCACACCTATCACGCATTTCCACTTTCCAGTGAACAAGGCCTTGACGCAGCTCCGACTAAGTGGTCACGGAGCCCTTCAAACCTGCAGGCCCTTTTCCATAAGGGTGGCTTACAAATGCAAAATAGTCCACATCCCTGGAGAGGCCTGAAAAAGCTATTAGTGCCACGCACGGGAAATGAACAACCCAAAAAAAGCTGCCAGCCGCGAACAGGATCCCATAGCATTCAGCGTGTGCGAATTGGTTCATAGAGCCCCTGTTCGCGAGGCTGTAAACTTAGCCACCGCCTCCTGTAAATGGTGTCAAGGAGAAGTGGGGGAGCTCTAGAGAAAGGGTGAGGGAAGCCACAGGTGATGCGGACGCGTTCATGGCACCGCTACCAAGTGGGGAGTAAAAACAACACACCCAAAGGGAGAGAGGAGTAAATTTTGGATATAGGTCTGGGTGAGAAAGAAGCAAATGATCTCTCTCTTTCTCTTTTTTTTTTCTAGCAACTATTGAGACCCATGGTCCTTTTCATCCAAGAGGGCATCGAACTCTAACAAAAGACAGGACTAGACGTCGGGTAAATACAAACCAGAGTCTGGAGGGGACAGGGCAAATGAACTACTGTTTGAGTACAGGAAAGCCC
Organism: Spilogale gracilis; assembly: GCA_004023965.1. Classification (NCBI taxonomy): domain Eukaryota; kingdom Metazoa; phylum Chordata; class Mammalia; order Carnivora; family Mephitidae; genus Spilogale; species Spilogale gracilis. The sequence continues at coordinate 26,670 of PITA01008271.1, read as the reverse complement.
GTGTCTTTGGTTGTTAACAGTAAGAAGGGAGAAGGGTGAGCACAGTCAGGGACCTCGAATAGTATTAACTTCTCATGTGTGTGAAATGTTTTGTTAGGCCCTGTACAGATGAGATAGAAGCCATTCATTCATTCTATAAATACCTGCTAGGCATGAACTATGCACTAAGCATTGAGGGAGGTGTTGGCAATTCAGTGGGGCAGAGGCAGCCGTGAGCTCTGCCCACATCCCACTGACGTGGCAGGAATAGACCCATAGCAGTGAGGAGTCCAGGTTCTGGAGTCGAACTGCTTGTGAGTCCTATCAAGATCACACCAGCTTTGGGGCGCCTGGGTGGCTCAGTCATTAAGCGTCTTCCTTCCGCTCAGGTCACCATCCCAGGGTCCTGAGATCAAGCCCTGCATTGGGCTCCCTGCTCGCCAGGAAGCCTGCTTCTCCCTCTCCCACTCCCCCTGCATGTGTTCCCTCTCTTACTGTGTCTCTCTCTGTCAAATAAGTAAATAAAATCTTAAAAAAAAAGATCACAGCAGCTCATGACCTTGAACAAATACTTAACCCTGCCATACCTCAGTTTCCCCATTTGCAGAAAAGGGATGCAACTAGCCTCCATGTGGCGTGGCGGGGTGTGCCGGAGGCTTATGTGAGATCACACACATGAAGAACACAGAACAGCCCCTCCCTTTCGGAGTGTTTTGTTGTGAGGGTCACGCTGCTGTTATTGTAACTACCGGCCGGACGGGCCCAGACCGCCAGTCTTGAGCAAGTAATGACTCCGAGAAATAGGAAGAAGGAGGGCAGAGCTCTGCGTGTTAGAACCACTGGACAAGAAGAACAAATCTGTCATCTTAGACGTGCTGTCGGAGGCAGGGTTTGGCCTAGGACCCGCATCACAACAGCAGCTACAAATATTTGAAGGGAGGGGTATGTGTATGAACGAGCCCTATTACATCTCTGATTTATACCCGGCGAATAAACGAAGACCCACCAAATGATAAAAGCAAAGACTATTTCTAGGGGATCGCAAGAAAGTCGGTCGCCGTCCCTTGCATTTTGGCAGAGACTGACAGGCAGAGGGAAGAGTCCGGGAGCTTCATTGTGGAAGGAACCCGTCTTTCCGTGTGCCCTGATTGGAACTGTTGGGAGGCTGGAGGCAGGCTAACTAGAAGCAGGGGATCCTATTGGTTAGGGGTGCATATGTAGCTTTCTCTGAGTGGTCCCAAGTTGGAAGCAAGGGAAGAACAACAACAACAACAACAAAACAAAAAACAAAAAAACAGTGAAGGTATCAGTTATCAATCAAGTTCTGGACATTAGGAGCTTATTTTTACAGAATTATTGTTTCACTTCCTGGATTGCCACTAGAGAGGGAAATCTGGCTTCTTGCAAATCTGATTTAGTGCAGGCTGGCTACTTGTCTTGTTTATTGGTAAAAGTAGATAAAGGGTGTATTTCTTGGGCAGGTTGTGGCTCAAAGTTTTTATTTTTTTTTAATGTGATCTGGCCACTGCTTGTATATTTAGTCTTTCTGTACATGGGCTTAGAGGTTCTTGCGTAAATTCCATGAAGGTCCCACAGAAAGGAATCCACTCTTTTTAAATATCGGAAAATAATGTGGCCATGCATCATGGAACTTAAGATGCTTTTTGTGGGTTGCAATTTTGCTTGGACTTCTGGACCCCCAACAGCCAGGCACTTCCAAGGAGGTGTGCCCTTCCCTCCTAAGTGAGAAATGTCCAAAGAAGTGGTTTTAGCTGTGACGCTCAGGTGATGGTGCGGTTAAAGGAGATTTCAAATTAGAGTCCTGGATCCTGGTGCCACTTCTGCCACTTTCTAGCCAGGTGTCTTTGGGGACTCAACAGCTCCAAGCCTGCTGCCGCTCCTGGGACACTGCTCTAGCTGAGGACTTTCAGGGCCATCCCGACTGCCCCTCCCCCTGCCCCGCATCCCCCTCCCCCTCCCGCGCCTCCTGGCCACCTCCTCCCACCCCCTCTGACACGGTGAGAGTTGCATCAAAATTTGTGAAAATACTTCATAAACTCTTGAGTTGTGCAAATATAAGTGCATATTATCAAAATTATGGAAATGTTATTATCTATCATGTGTCTAGCATTTGTAGAAATCCATTAATGGGAATCTTTAAAAAAAAAATTTTTTTCCCCAGCATTGTTCTTAGGCTACTACGTGAGGTCTTACTCGATCAGCTATTAGGTCTTTAAAGCGACACATCATTTTCGAGCGAGTTATTCAATTAATCATTTGTCATAATTCCAATGTCCCTCTGGATTGTGCTTCTGGAAAGCCATCGTAGCTGGAGGAATGGCTCTAAGTCCCTGCTTATCCCGCAAACAGATCATATGGCCTGGGGGAGGAGGGAGCCCAATTAATGGCCAAATGAATTGGTAGCAAGTTGGGAAAAAGAACAACCACCACCAGCACAACCGAGAGCCAAATGGTCACCAATACAGTTTACTTTCCTTTATACAATGAGGTGGTCCAGTAATGCAGCTAAATCGGATTGCTGCAGTTTGAATTAAAATGGGGAGATTGCTATTTAAAGGCCCCCCTGGGGGAAATTACTTGATAGAAGATCTTTCCATTTGCATGAATGTGTCCCCTGAGAGAATCACTTTTTCTAAATTAATCCAGCTTTCAAATTACTTTTATATAATATATTAAACTATAAGCAGAAATTACATTATAGAATAGAATATACAAATATAGAGAAAATATAGTTTAGATAATATATATAATTTCTTATAATAGTAGGTCACTGAGACCCAGTGGCTAAGACATATGTAAATTGTGTGGCCATTTACATTTCTCCTCTGAAAAATGGTGTTGAAGGAGAGGGGGTGCCTTGATTATAGGTCCTTACGAAAATCCCCTTCAACGGTGGAAAAGAACCCAACTCAGGATAAATATATTATTTTAGATAGATAGCTATGACCAGCAAGGGAATGCTTGCCATTTGAATTATGAGCTCCCTATCAGAAAAATTGCAATTATGGGCAACAATGTCATGGAAATCTGTTTTCATTTGATGATTGGGTTTGAATTTGTTCCAGAAAATACGTGTCTACAGGAGGTGTGAGAAGGGTAGGCCTCTCCTTCTTCAATATATTTAGGTTAAAATAAATTTAGAGTAAAATAAATATAAGCAAGTATTTTGGGGGAAAGCAGTGTCCCAGTTGCAGCTGGGACACACTAATGGGTGGTGCTTCCTTCTGCTTTGTCTGGTGACAAAGTGATAGGGAGATTCCAAGAATCCAAGGTAGTGGCCTAGTGGCCCAGTGGGGGGAGGTGCGGGCCAGGCCTTAAGTATATAAACATCATCTGGGAAGTGACTTTGTACTTTCACTGGGAATGCCTCTCTGGGTTACCACCTGCAGCAAACAGCGCTCATCTCTTCCCCAATCTTTTTCCAGCTGTTTCCAAAACATAAACATATACGTACCCCCAGAGACAGATAGACACACCTATATATATGTAAGGTCAACAGAGATCGAGAGTGAGCCTTAAATCAGGCCTGAAATTCAGCCATTATCACATAGAGGACACTTGTAACAGGTACCAACCCTCTCATTTTACAGAGGAAAGTAAGGCCCAGGAGGGATCTCTGACTCCCCGGAGATCCCACAGCTAGTCAAGCTCAGGTGGGCAAGTTGTTTTCTCTCTCTGATCTCCTGATGGGCATCACTGGGGAGATATTACAGAACACCATTCTTGCCTTGGGCCCAGAAGGCCAGGGGGTGTTGTGCTCATTAGTTGGGTAATGCTTGCCACCACCTTTGAAGCTGCTGGATAGGTTCGCAGGTAAATATCATTACCTTTGCAAATGAATGTTCCCTGCACACAACCTGTTCTCACTTGTTGCCTGGGGCCGCTGGCCACTTGTGGCTGCGGAGATTGCTGCTGAGTGCCGGTTCACAAGCCTCCATTTGCTCCCCAGCTTCAGAAAATAGAAGGGCTGGGTCTGGGTCTTATTATTAAAAGCAAACAAACCCATTATTAAAAGTAAACAAGGCAGAACTGCTTTGAAACAATTGATTAAATGTCTCTTGGCTCAGTGGCCTAAATTCACCTCTGTTACCCCAAACAAAGCCTCCCATATTGAAAATCTAAAGAGAGAATGCCAGCAGTCTGGTTGAGAACCACACACATGCGTGTGCGCACACACACACACATACACACACACGAGTGCCTGTTACAGCTTAGGCTCAGGGACCACATTATCTCTAATCTTCAAGATTTAGAAGTAAGAATACTTCGCATTTTGGGGCACATGGGTGGCTACAGTTGTTAAGTGTCTGCCTTCTGCTCAGGTTATGATCCCAAGGCCGTTGGATCAAGCCCCACATCAGGCTCCCTGCTCAGTTGGAAGCTTACTTCTCCCTCTCCCATTCCCCCTTGTGTTCCCTTTCTCGCTGTGTCTCTGTCAGATAAATAAATAAAATCTTAAAAAGAAAAAGAGAAAGAAAGAAAGAAAGAAAGAAAGAAAGAAAGAAAGAAAGAAAGGAAGAAAGAAAGAAAAAGAAAATAGTTAGTTTTGCATTTTATCAATGCCATGGGCAGGCCAAGTAATTTGCTCATGCATACAGCTATAATATGGAAACATGAGCATTTGAACTTAATCTCTATGACTCCAGTCTCATACCAAATCTACCTAAACATATTACAGACATGTCTCCTATGCCCCTGCATTTACTGTTGATTTAAAGAAAAGCCCAAGACACAGGAGAAGGAAACTTGCATCTGCCCTGGCAAAATCTCCTGCAATTGTAGGCATGTTCTTGGGATTGCTGGAGAGACGAAGTCCCGAGCCATGTCCATCATCTAAATGTGCAAAGCAGGCACAGCAAAGACTATGGATGTTAAGTGGCTGCTGTTAGTGTCTTGCCCCAATGAGTGCCTAATTCCCAGGCCATTTTATATACTCTGCTATCCCAAGAAACCAGAAAGCAGCTTTGTACGTGCAGAATCTTGGCCTCGTCGGTGAGTTAATGGGCTCTCAGTGACAGACTCCTGCTAGCCAGATTTATGAGAGACAGATATAGACACAATATTAATTGGCTACAGAATTTCATTTACCTGGAAGTCTCCGTGCTAGAAACATCTAAACAATAGGATTGTTCTAAAATTAATTTTAAATTTCTAAAAGCATGTTACTGGAAGAATCCATAAACAATTTGCTATGGGTGCAATGCCAGGTAATTGAGGGGTTCACCAGACCACCAGTGACTAGTTGGGGATGAAACAACAGTCAAATCCCTTGATGCAGTTAGGTGGTTCCACTGTTGTGAATATATTGACATTGACTTTATCAGAGCTACTTCATGCTGGGCAAAACCTTATGAAATTATGTGGAATAAGAAACCATTTACTGGAAAATAGTCTGGCAGTTCCCCCAAAAGTTTACAAATAGATATTCCATATGAGCCAGCAATTCCACTATAAATATATACCTAAGAGAACTGAAAACACATGTCCATACAAAAACTCACACATGAATATTTATAGCACCTTTATTCATAGAAGTCAAAGTGGAAACAATTCAAATGTTCATCAGCTGATGAATGGATAAATAAAATGTGGTCTATCTCTACAATGGGTTATTCAGCCATTAAAAAAAAAAAAAAAAAAGAGCAGAAACATGCTACAACAAGGATGAACCTTGTAAACATTATACTCAGTGAAAGAAGCCAGATGAGAAAGGCCAATGTATGATTTCATTTATATGAAATGTCCAGACAAAGCAAATCTCAAGAGTAGTCTGGGGCTGGGGATGAGAGGTGGAAGCAAATGCTAATGGGTAGGGTTTCCTTTGATGAAAATGTTCTAAAATCGGCTGTGGTGATGGTCACATAATTCTGTCAATATACTAAAAAAATCACTAAAAAAGATTTATATAGGGAAATGCTGGGTTTTGCAGAATGTGTAGTCTTTTCCATTTTTGGTAGACTCAGTTGTCTCTGATTCATTAGATATAACTTCAGTTGCTTCATGGGGTATGTTAAAAGTAAGGGGTTCTAATATGCTTTTCACTCTTTTTGCTGCTACTCTAATCAGAACTTGCATCTTACTTACAAAATGCCTCTTTTTTTCATTCCGCTTGTAGGAACAGAAAAACTAAGCTCAAGAAGAGGAAGAGACCAGATCCTGGATGGTCTTGTTCTGTAATTTGCAATGGGGATGTCTGCTCCCCTGCAAGCCCCGTTCTCAGTATCAAGGTTATTCAATATCAGGGTAATTAATGTTGTCAAATTAGGAGTCAGCAGACAGCCCGGGACAATATAAGGAGAAGGAAATCAGATGCTACTAGGAGAAGTGTGGCTCGGCACAAAGTAGATGCTCAAGAAATGTCTCAGGAATGGACCAAAAAGTACCTATCCCAGTACAGGGCAGGCACACTTCCTGGGGACCTAGAATCATTAGACAGGATCCCTTTTCCGTGAAGAGTCCCAGAGAAATGTAAATTCTTATCCTTTTCTCCTTCTTTTACATCTTCCCTAAAGTTACCACACTCTGTGTGATTGCCACAGATGCTACAAACTGGCCTGCAGAGGGGATGTTAAAAACTGGGAAATGTAAAACTATTTAAATCTTGGAAAACTTCACATCAAGAAGCAAAGTTTCAGCACTTCTGGAAGGAGTGAAATGCATGGCAGTTAAGGGAACACCTTCCCCCTTGACCTGGGACTATGGAGCATCGGGCTCTTGAAGCGAGCCCTTTGCTCTCCAGGTGTCCACTGCCCCCCCTCTGCTTATGAACTTACAGTCAGCCTGCTTCACACAGGTGTGCTGCCTGACCCCCTAGACATGATGTGCTTATGACCCCGCCATTCCAGCCTTACTTTGGCCTGGTTACCAATCAGTTCATGAGGGTGGACCTTCTTTCACTAGTTTCCTGCCTCAGTGACACAATCTGCACACCGGGTTTCTATTATTCTTGGGCGTACCCCAGGCCACCACCCACAAACACAGAAAAACATCTCTTAGGATGAGCCACCGCAACCGATAGTATTTGTTGATTCTTGCTGGTTTCATTTTCCAAAAGGCCTTCGATTTTTAAATTTGAGACACTTTCATCTACTGACAACTCCCCAATTTTTCTAAAGGATTTAGTGAGTAGGGGCTCATAAGACATTCTGCTAGGAGGTCATGGGGGGGGAGTTTGAACCAATTTTATTTCACAGATGAGCCAGCCATGGTCATGATCAATACGTGTTAATAGCTAACCTTGACTGAGTACTTACTGTGTGCCAAGGGCTAGAATAAGTCATCCCTTCAGGCACACACCCTTAGGAGTTTGCATTTCCATTACCTATTTTACAGATGAAGAAACTGAGGCATGAAAAGCTGGGAAGCAAAGAAGTCAGAATTCACACCTGGGCAGCTTGACTCTGAGCCTATCCTCTTCATCACCTTGCACGGCTGCCCCTGTGCAAGGATCCCTTACAAGGGTCAGAAGCGTCACAGAAGATCACCCGAAGTTTCATGGCATCCCAGAGGCCTCCCCTAGCAACCTGGACACACATCGGAATCTCATGAGGGGCCTCTAAAGCACATGGAGACATGGAGGAAATACCATAATGGGGGGTTAACATTTGGGGGAGCTAATGCAGGGTGAATGTGGAAGTCTTTGCACTCTTCTTGCTTGTTTCTGTATAACTGAAATTATAGCAAAGTAAAAATAAATAAAGGAAAAAAGTGGATTGGAATAATATTAATTGACCTGGAGGGATTTCTATAGGAGTTTTTTTTTAGATTTTATTTCTTTACCTATTTGAGAGAGAGAGGGAGCACACATGGGGGTAGAAGCATAGAGAGAGAATCCAAAGCAGACTCCGTGATGAGCGTGGAGCCAGATGCTGGGCCTGAACCCACGACTGTGAGACCATGACCTGACCTGAAACCAAGAGTCAGATGCTTACCTGACTGAGCCACGCAGGTGCCCCAGGAATTGTTGATTGTAAGAAGTGTTAGCAGGAAGTGGTTTTTTTTAAATTTATTTATTTTTATTTTTAAAAAGATTTTATTTATTCATTTGAGAGGAAGAGTGAGCCTGAGAAAGGAGAAGGGGCAAGGGGAGGGGGAGAAGCAGGCTCCCCATTGAGTGAGGAGCTTGAGGCAGGGCTCAATCCCAGGACACTGGGATCATGACCTGAGCCCAAGGCAGACACTTAACTGACTGAGCCATCCAGACACCCCAAGAGGACATGTAAATAATAAAATCCAGAAAAGCCAATGTGATGTGATTCTATTCGTGTAAAGCAAATAATAACAAACTATGCATGCACACATATGTACACACACATATATACCTCTATGTCCTTATATAAAGATGGAATAAAATGTGTATAATACATTAAAAAAATCTGGAGCCCAGTTTCCAGAGAGTCTACTTTAATTGTTTAGGGGGAGGACATGAGTAGCTTCTTTTAAAGTTCCTTAGATCAAAGTTCTCAAATTTGCTGCACATTAGAATCATTTGGGAAGTTTTAAAAAGCCCTGATGCCCAGACCATGGCCCAGATGAATTAAATCAGGCTCCCTGGTCGTGGAACTCAGGCATAGTTGTTTTAAAATTCACCCAGGGGAATCCAATCGCCAAGTCTCGGGACCAGGGAGAGCTCCTGGCTTACCTGGGGCTGAGAATTAATTCTGAGAGAGAAGGGAAGTCCTGTGAGTAGGCTACTTCACGATAGGGATTTGATATCTACTTCAACCCTGGAAATAGGCCACGAGTCAGGAACCTGCAAGGAAACAGAAGCTGTCTGCAGAGATCAAACTACCTGCCAGAAGTCTCGGAGCGAGGAGATAGTGGTGCTTATCCTGAGCTACCCTCTACCAGGAGGGTGATGGGAATGGCTTTGAGAAGGCTTCGTGGCTTCTCAATCTCTCTTTCTCAAGATCACAGGGCTTGAAATTCCTTTAGTAGAGCTTCATTCCTCTGGGTTCCTCCTCCTAGGAGCTATTAAAAAAAAAAAAAAAAAGGCCAACACTCCTGGGAGGAATTGCATGTTAATCATATCTTCATGTCTGCCTAGCAAGTGCTAGGCATTTTGAAGGGAGGAGAGAGTTTGAGGGATGCTTAAATCTGGGGAAAGAATGTGAAGTAGGGGTGTAAATCTGAATTATTCCTTTCCTGTTCAAAATCCCTCATTCACTAGCCTTACATTGTCTTGTATAATGGAGACTTCATGTCTATTGGCTAAAACTCCCCAGTACCGCCTTCCCCCAACCCCAACGCCTGGCAGCCGTTCTACAAATTTGAGTATTTTAGCTGGAATATAAGTGGAATCACACAGTGTTTGTCCTGTAGTTGGTTTATTCCCCTTATCACAATGTCCTCAAGTTGTATCCACGTTGTTACATATTGCAGGATTTCCTTTGAGGCCGAATCATATCCCATTGCAGGTACATACCCCCTTTTCTTTATCCATTCATCCATTAGGGACATTTAGCTTGTTCCCACATCTTGGCTCTTACGGATAGCAGTTGGTTATTATGAATAAGCTACGTCTGTAAGATTTACTGAGTGCTTATTTACCATATGCCAAGAACTGTTTTAATGCTTTACATACATTAGTGCAAGTAAAAGTCACTGCAGTCCTATGAAGTCTTTACCCCCACTTACAGATGGACACTGAGGTCCAGTTCGTTTGGCCCAAGGTCATACAGTTAGTTAGTAGGTTGTAAACTAGAGTTTGAACCCAGTACCATCAGGCTCTATAAACAGTGATCTGATCACTATAATACCAATAGTATTAAAAACCCTAATAATGATAATGACTGAGAGCAGACTGTATGTCAGGCACTATTATTGGCAAGGTGAAGGCGTGACTTACACATCCCCATAAGCTTGGGGACGGGATCCAGCAGGGTTGTCAAAGAGATTGGTTAATTCCAGAAGTAACACTCCTCTTTATGATTTTTGGGAGAGGGGTGGAGACCCATTGCAATTAAGAGTTGGGCAGAGTGGCAGAGGGTAAAATTATCTTCTGCAGCTGTGATATGCCCCACCATGCATCTCCTTGATTCATGCAGTTTTTCAAAGCCAGAACTTTACCCAGTGAGTCTGGTTTTGTTTGTTTGTTTGTTTGTTTTTTGTTTTTTGGCCTCCTCCCCAGTACTGTCTTTTTGTGGTATTTTGTGCTTTACATGAGCAGCTCACAGGTCAAGGGAACAGTCAAACGTTAGGTGCTTATGTTTAAAGATCTTTTAAAAGCCGCTCATTTGATTCCGTTCTTCCTTGCCTTTTTGGTGGTAATCGACATGAGGGCTCCGGTTATATGCAGTTAGGCGGTGGACTATGAACATGAACCGCCGGCCTCCAAATCAACTCAGGAACATTTGTGCCCTTTCCAGGTTAAACGTCCCAACAGGGCTCTCTGCAGTGATACCAACACCCAATGCCCCCAGCAGGCTTGGGGGGTAAAAAAATGAAACAAAACAAAAAACCAAGTCACAGGCAGTCAACAATATCCAGAAGTCGAAGACAGTATACAAAAGCCCAATGCCATTTATTTTGCAATGGCAAATCAATCCACTTTCCCGGCATCCTGTAACTTTTATTGAACTGGGCATCCCGCCATAGGATACGCCCCCAAACTCTCCTTGATTACATATTTGTTAATTACAAATTACCAATGCTGTCTGCAGTTGAGACTAGCAGTTGCAGTCCTGGTATCACAGAATGGGCTCCTTCTCAAAAGGCTGCAGCAGGAGCAGCAGCAGTAGCGGCAGCGGTTTTCCCGCCCTACTGACTGCTCACTATAATACGTCGGTCGCTGCGCTAAGCGTGCCACCTTGCAAGTCCCCGGGGAGCGGCGGTGCACCCTCGGTTCCTGGCGCTTGCAGCCATTGTGGGGTGGGCGCTCGTCAAGCCGCGCGCTGACACGCCCTCTCCGCGCGGCCACCGGTGGCCAGGGCGGGAGGGGGGGTGCTCGGTGCGTGCTCGGAGCAGGAGGCAGCTCCCGCGGGGGTGGTATCCTTGCCGCACCGCCCGCGGGTTCCCCTCCGCTGCTTGCGCTCCACTCGCCTCTGGGCACGCGCTTCACTCGCCTCTGAGCACACGCTCCTAGCCCCGCCCGCGTGCGGCGGACGCAAGGCCGCGGGCGCGCGCCCTCCCCGCGCCCCCGCGGCGGACGCACGGCCGCGAGCGCGCGTGCGCCCCTCCGAACGTCCCCGGGAGCGGCGCCAGAGCAAGCGCCCGGGCCCGGAGCGCAGGAGTAAAAAGGAGGCGGCGGCCGCGGCTGCGAGCAACAGATCCGGACGCCGCGAGCAGACGCGTTCTGCTGTTGGGCGGTTTTTTATTTAAATTTCAAAAATATTATTAAATTGGAAAATCTTGCATTTTTAAATGGCGCTGGCCCCAGATCAGCGGGCGGTTTTCTCTGCTTCAAGATGGGCTTTGCTGTTTCCGTCGTGGGCACCAGTGGTGGCCTGATTGTCAGTCTTCTCCGGGCATTTTTAAGGCCAGGAGCCGAGCACTGCATGTAGGCGAATCACCCTGCAGAGCGGTTTGTCTTTTAAAATTATTGTTAGTAATTGGGGGCAGAGGACAGCCGATCTCGGGCACTTCGTCCTCTTTGCAGAAGAGGCTCTGAGTCGGAGGTGGGTCGTTCGGAGGGTGAAATTGCTCGCGGGTGAGTGAGCCCCGGCCCCGCGCACAGTCCAGGCGGCCCCGAGTGTGTTGTCCTCTCCCTGTCCGCGCCGGGAAAATGGAGGCTGTGATTGAGAAGGAATGCAGCGCGCTCGGAGGCCTCTTCCAAACCATCATCAGCGACATGAAGGTAGGACGCCGGGGGCGCGGCTGCGCTGGTAGCAGCCGCGCACCGACCTCGCCGCGGTGCTTCGCCTCCGCCCCGGGCCAGCCGCCTGGCTCTTGCCTGCGCGGTGGCCGCCGGCCACCTGCCGGAGCGCTCCGGCCGGGTGTCACCTGCTCGCCCGCGGCGCCGCTCCGGGCTCTGCTGGGTCACCGGGAGGGCTGCTTTTCTGGGGGTGTCTGGTGCCCCCTGCCCTTTCCACGCTCATTGTCCCAGGGGGCGGCACCATGTCATTTCCATGGGGGCGCAGGGCCCCGGGTCCAAGTTTTCCATTGTCTGTCGCTGGACGGAGTGTCTCCGACCCGTGGAGATTGGGTGCCTGGGCGGACACCTGATTCCCCGAGTACGGGGTGGGGGCACCTGGCGCGGTGGTGGGGAGGGGTAAGGGGGCTGTGCCCGGCCGCGGGAACCGGCCCCCCACCCGGATCCGAGAGCCTGGGAGAGAGGCCTCCTCTCCCTCCTTGGCTTTCAGGTCCACCTGGGGGGATCTGAGCAAATTAGGCATTAGTTAGGCGTTCCTTAGCTGGTGAGGGTATGCATTTCTTCCCTCTGCCCTCCCCGGGGCCGCGGAGCAGAAGTTCCTAGAGTAGCCTTACTGGGGACCCTCCTTCCACCGGCTGAGGCTTCCAGCCTGAGTCAAGATTGGGGTCTCCTAAACGACTGTATTTCCCCCCTACACACCCAACACACAGACTCCAGGTTTTCTCTTGGAAGGATTGTGAAGATATTGTGTGAGTGTATGTGTGTGTGTGCGTGTCCTGCGCGTGCGTGCGCGCGTGCGTGCGCGTGTGTGTGTGTGTGTGTGTGTGTGTATGGGGGGCAGGGAACAACACCCTGGTTTTTTTCCTGCAAAGGGTGGGACTAGGGATAACCTGATCCTTGGATGTGGGTTTTCTGGTGCATAGAGATAGACCAGGGCCCTGTGTTACTCATCCAAAGGAAATATAAGCAGCCTCGCGGGCTGGCTGGAGGTGGAAATTGGGGGCGGTGGGGGGATTTATTTTATTTCATTTTTTTATGTGTATTTAGGGAGCTTCTCTTTGGCTCTAACCCAGCCCCAGTTTGCCTCAACAGATCCGGGGAGGTGGTGTTTAATTAAAAGCTCGGCTTCCAAAACGAGTAGGCAGGTTTGGAAAGCTGTACAGCTGGTGGGTGTGGACAGCCCCTCTTCAGCCGCTGCCTGGGCGTTTGGAGGAGCTTTTGTCTGATGGAGTGTAAGGGTTAGAGAGGGTTTGGCCTGGGAGGTGGACTTTGCGAAGGAATGCTCAGCTGTCACGCCTGCTTCCCTCTTTTAGAACCAAGTGCCACCTCCCCAAGGGTGAACTTTTCCAAGGTGCCTCCATCCTGGTCTTGGCCCTCCTCCTACAGAGCCCGTGTGTGTGATGATTTTTTTTTTTTTTTTTTTGTGAGAAATTGACATTTGGGTAGCGTTCTGTTCTCTTCGGCTAGACCCTGCTTGTCCAGGAATGCCTCTAATCCAGCCACTCGGAATTAGTTGGATTATTCCCTGTTCAAAGACAGCGTCTTTCATTTCTTTGCCCTCAATCCGCATTGACTTATTGAAGTGCTCTTTGAGACAAAGATTGGCGTCCCTGCCTTGGACTCTGGGGTATTGCTTGTTAACTTAAATTCTGTATGCCTTATGATCAGAGATTTGGTTTGAGAGACACAGGTGTATTTTGATCACCAGGGGAAGAATTTGAGATGGATTGGTAAAGCTTGTGTTTTTTTTTTTTAGATGTTTCCAGATCCTGAGTATTAACAAGGACCCAGTGACCTAAAAGTTCTGCCCACAACAGTCCCAGAAAACAAAAAAAATCTAGTCTTTTTCTCTCTTTGTTTCTTAATTCATAAGTCTCTTGTCTCAGTTCTTTACATTTATCCGTTTGAACCCAGAACCTTTCAGAAGATAGCCCACCTACAGGATGGGGCCCCTGTTTTCTGCCTGCCATCCCATGGCTGCCCTCTAGCATTCTGACCATGGAGATTTGTGGTTAAAAATAAAGATTTATTTAATGCCTTTTCAGTGCTGGATCTATAGTTTGTGGTTCCTGACATCTTTCCCTTTGAATTTAGTAGGGTTTATGCAACATCCTGTGGGAAGGCATTTATTTTAAGGTTGTTTGTTTTGTTTTGGCAGATTTGAAAAGCAACCTGGAGGGGAAGACTAATACTTGCCTGGGGTCTGCAGGATTCCAGACTTTTGGGGAGTAGAGATAAGGAAAAAGAAAGGGGTAGACTGATTTCCAAGATTGTTTATGCAGAAGAAAGTCGTTGAATATTTTAATGGACTTTTCCTTTTAAAAGACTTCTCCGTGGGTTGGATGGCAGTGACATTTTAAAAGGGAATTAAAAAAATTGGGGGCATATAGGATAAACAGTGCATAATATGCGTAATTCATGAGGTCACCACCAATAAAAGTCAGACTTTAACATCTGGAATCAGCTGGCTTTCTAATGACCAGTTCATCCTCTTTTTTTCTCTTTCAACTGCCATGATGGTTTTCTGATATCTTTGGTCCCCTTTCTGTCTGCTTTGAAAGATAAGTGTAAGTGTTGGAAACCCATTTGGAATACCATCTTGAGAAAATTTTTAGGTTATTTTCCCAGGAGTAATGTGGACTGGGGTGAGGAAAGGGTAAGGAATTTTTTTTTTTTTTTTTTTTTTTTTTTTAGTAGCATTTGATTCTCCAAAACGTACAGCAACACAGGAAGGGAGTCAATTTCCTCTTTGGAGGAAAAAAAAAAAACCAAGAAAAAAAATTAAGTAATTTCAAGGCCTATACACCATACATCTTCCAAAACCAAAAACCTCAGGACACCAAAAAGCTGGAGAGGAATCTTTCTGATTTTTTTTCTTTTCCTAGTGATTTTTCATCTGGCTAAACCCTCAGCTGTCAGGGTGTGTGCTTTATCCTTTTTAGGGGGAAGGATGTGGAAGAAACCCTCACTCTTCTTCTATTGGGGTCCAGCAGCAGCTGTTAAATAGCTTACTGATTCCTTAACGAGAGGAAACCTTGTGTTTTTTCCCGTCTTGCACGCTGCTGTCGTAGTGGTCACTGATGACGGTGGTGTGCAGAATCACTTACTGGTTTCCTTTCGTCCATCCACATAAATCAAGTTGTCCTGTGTGAGCTGGTCCCAAAGGAGAGTGGAGATGAGATTCACGTGGCTGGAGGCTAGGGCCCATCGCCCGTTTGTCTGGGGGAACAGTAGCTTGCCTCTGTGGACGGCCAACTGACTGGCTTCTGATGTTTGACAGTGGTTAGACATTAAGGAGGTTCTAGAATTTTTTTGGAGTTTGTATCCAAGTGCCAAGAAAAACAGGCTAAATGCTGCAAACAGCAGATTTGAGCCAT
This sequence comes from Spilogale gracilis, assembly GCA_004023965.1. Lineage (NCBI taxonomy): Eukaryota > Metazoa > Chordata > Mammalia > Carnivora > Mephitidae > Spilogale > Spilogale gracilis. The sequence continues at coordinate 11,484 of PITA01008271.1, read as the reverse complement.
TACTTTTTTTTTTAAATTTATTGAGACATAATGGACATAAAACATTACATTAGTTTTAGATGTACAGCACAGTGATTTGATACTTGTAGTTTTTTAAATTTATTTTTATCTTATTTATTTACTTTTTTTTTTTTTTTAATGTTTAGGTAACTGAATCAGCAAAGAACTTGGTGATGTTTGGGGAGCTTTTTAAGACCAGGAGATAGGCCAAACCCAAGGGCAAGTCACTGTGGATATCTTTTCTTTTTTTTAATAATTAACTTTTTTTTTTTTTTTTTTTAAACTTGGATGCTAAAACCAAATATTTTCCTCAGCCTTGTTGCTCAAGAATCACCATGTCAGGAACTGAATTGGGCCTGATGCAGCGAGAACTTTGTACTAGGTTCCAGAATGTGTTGGGGGTTATGTAATGGGACTGGGGGGTGAAAAACAGCCAACCATACCTCGAATTCCCTACCCCACCTCTCACTGTAGAGAGGGGTGTCCTGTTACCAGCACCTGTGCTGGGCAGAATAGGGGCCTTGTTCAATTCCTCTCCTGCCCCCACCTCTCTTTGCTCCAGTATCCTCTCTCCCAAGTTCTGCCTAAAATTAGAGCTGGTAAAGGGACTTCTTGAATTCCATGGAAATCTTTTGTGGTTCGCAGGCATGACATGGTATTCTCCCCCGCCCCCCATCACAGATCAAGAATGTGGATATTGGGTCCATTGCTGGATAATGATTTCAGAGTTGTCCCCCCCCCCCACTCCTTTGGCTTTGGGGTTTCTGTCAGACGAGAGGCTCCCTTCCTCTGTGTTTATCGAGGGCCTGCTATGTGGAAGGTCTCTTGTTGGACAGTGAGGAGCCAGAGAGCCAACAAGCCCTGCCCTTGGAGAGCTGCTTGTCCTGTGGGCCCTAAGTAGGTGACATGAAGTACCCAATGGTGGCCATGAAGGAAGGGCATCACTCAGTTTTTGGAGGACTTCCCTTTAATTCTTAAAAAAAAAATCTATCTATCTATCTATCTATAAAATATACTTATTATATATATATATATATTTTTTTTTTTCTCTAGAAAGATACTGAAAACCCAACGAAGGCCTCCAAGAGCCGCCAGGTGCTGTGAGGGAGGCGGACAGCTCTGTAAATGGGGACACGCAGAGGCAGGACAAGCAGAGCCCTTGTAAAGGACAGATGGGCCCCATATTGGTTTTTCTCTTAGCAAATGGCTGTGTTTGCCCAGTATTTTATAGCTTCCTCAGTTTGGGCCCGTGGGAGGAGAAGGTGAAGATGTCATAAAAATGGCAGCAGGGAACTGCCCAGAATGGGTGCCTGTTCCGAGATTGAGGGCCTTTTCTATGTAGATCAGTCTGTTTGGTTTTTTAGGTGCAAATCTTATCCAGGTTTAGAAAAAAGCCTTTTTTGGGGCGGGGGGAGAACTTGGCTTGAATATCTCTGTGGGAAAATCCCATATACATCACATTTAACCGAATTGTGTAGAACTTGTCGCTCCACACTGAACGTTTATGTTCTGACTCTCCACAGTGAGAGAAGGTCAGTCCTAGGTCATGGCTTGCATGGAAGATGAGCTGAGTTTGAATTTTGCCTGGCTCAGCCATCAGTCAGTTCTTAGGAGAGTAACACGTACTGGGAATTCTGGAGGACTTACCGCCAGCAAGGTGGTAAGCACTGAGCTCAGGGCTGTGATTCAGCAAGTAAGGATACAGAATTTACAGTTAAATTTGAATTTCAGATAAACAGCAAGCAACTTGTTAGTATAAGCATGTTCCATGCGTCCTGGGGCTTCTCAGCTGCTGACCTCTTGTACTTGGAACGTCTCTTTTGCATGCAGGAAAAGGAAAAAGCCAAAATGGTATCTGTCAAGATGGCCAGCTCGTTTGAGGTTGTTAAAATGTTTGGAGGATGAAAAGGTTGAAACTCTTGATCGATTAGACGCTGTATCTATAATTTGCATTTGGGCTTTTCCATCTTCCCTGGGATGGGTGAGAGCTGGCAAGATTCCTTCTGCGGGAGACTGTTTAGGTACTCAGATTGGGAATGGAAAAATGAGATCATTTCGAGGTCTCCATTACTTCTCGGAACTGCCTTCAGGACACTTTCCCCTTAAACCCACACCTCTGCAAAAACAAAGAAATACCTCTCCTGGAACCAAACAAAAGCCAAAGGCAGATTTAGCTGCCTAGGACAGAGGAGAGGTATTTGGGGCTCCTGAGAGGGAACCCATGGATGCCTTAAGCAGTTTAACTCAGATTTGCAGATTGCACTGCTGATATGGCCTTATTAAGTAGGAAACCGGAGAGACAAACGGAGTGAATTAATTGGCTGAGCTTCGAGGAAGCCCATTGTATTTGATGGCAGAGGTTCTCCCTTGAATTAGTTGGGAGGCTGCGCAAGGTTTCGTCTGAGTATCTGACACACAGACGCACACGAAACCCTGAAAGCGAAATCCAAGCCACGCAGCGTAGATTCCAGAGCAGCCCACCCCTTGTCAGTGTTCTCCCACCTCTTAGCCCAGGGAGGACCTGGGCTGTGTGTCTTGCCTGCTTCCTGCTTTAAGATGCTTTTGTGCGCCCCCTGCATGTAGTAGGTGCTCAGTGTTCGTCGCACATGGCGAACAGGGGGCAGGAAGGGACTTGGTGAGAGCCTGCCATGCGCCAGGCATTGCACTAAGTGCTTGGCATGCGTGGTTTCACGTCATCCTCACATTGGCCCCACTTTATGGATGAGAAAACTGAGACCCTTTGAAGAGAGGCAGTAACTTATCCAAGGCCTTGGTGAAGTGGATTGGTTCAGACCTTGGCCGATGTGATTCCCAAATCCGGAGGTCTTTAGACCATGCTGAAGGTGGTGGGAGGGGGCAAGCATAAAGAATTCCACTTCGTGGAGTTCTACAGGGGGCTCAAGGAAGGAATCGGGGTCTTATTTCCGTGCTTAGAGACTGGAGCCTGCCTAGAGGCCTGAACTTGAGCTCGGATGCCCTGGGGACTGTTGTGGGGTGGGATATCTGGCTATCACTTTTGTGGAAGTCATTTAACTTATGATCTATTGACATATTGTGGCTTCCTTCCCTCTCTCACTTACCGGTCTTTGACGACAAACCTGGAATTCTCCTTTCCTCTTCTGGGTGTGCGGAGGGGAAAAAAGCCTTTGGGCCAGGCTCTGGCCGGTCACCCTTGGCTCCTGTCCTTGTCCTCATACAAAGTGCCTACAGTCTTCTCCGTGACTGTCCAGAGGGCCGTGTTCATACGTCCGGGGAGCCCATCAGGCGACTGTGCGAGCCTGGCAGCCCTCTCTAATTATATGAATTAAGTAAGTTCACCCAAAGTTCACATGACGCCTCTCAGGGAACTCCTTACCTTGAACTCATTTTGTGTCCAGCCCTGGAACTCTCTTGTAAAAGAGCTTTTCTGTATTTAATTATGTCCCGGTAGCTCTCCAGGTTTGTTGAATCTGTAGAGCCATTTCAGGTCTGTGTTTGGAGAAGTTGATGGGATCGCCAGAAAAAGAAAACAAACCCCAAGACCCCCAAAACCAAAAACAAACAACACCCCCAAACCCCCACCTTCCTGTGCTGATTCTTGGCATATACGGCCTTGGTCATAGTTTCTAAGTGGTTTTCCTTTCCTGTCTAGTTTAAGTGGGTTAAAAAAAAAAAGGCAATTGAGTGCCTTTTGAGCTGTGTGTCTTTTTATTTGCTTTCTTCCTCTTGAAGAATTCGGGCAACTGTAAAGTATTAGCTTGCTCAGCATGAGTGGCCTCCTAAGTCCTGGAGGTGGACATCAGGTTTTGCTTGCTCCCTTCCCTGCCACCTCCCACAGGACGGGGGTTTCTAGGGGCCAGAGGAGGCAGCTCTGGGCTGGTGTACCCCTTCGGGTAGAATGTGCTAGATTACAGGCATAAGAGCATTGGATTTCCTGTGAGCCTTTAAGACGCTGATACCTGGACCTATTCCTTGGAGGTTCTGAGTCTGTGCTTTGGGGGATATCCTGGGCATTCACATTTTTTTTTTTTTTTAAAGCATCCCCAGGTAATTCTAATGTGTAGTCGGGCTTGAGAATCCTCGAGTCATACACAATTTTAGCACCCTCAAAAGTACTTTCTCAACCTCACCAAAGTCTGAGTTAAAACATCTTTAGATGTGGGGCCCCTGGGTGGCTCAGTTGGTTAAGCGACTGCCTTCGGCTCAGGTCATGATCTCGGAGACCTGGGATCAAGCCCCTCATCGGGCTGCCTGCTCGGCAGGAAGCCTGCTTTTCTGTCTCTCGCTCCCCCTGCTTGTGTTCCCTCTCTGGCTGTGTTTCTCTCTGTCAAATAAATTAAAATCTTTAAAAAAAAAAAAAAAGAAATTAAACAAATCTAAGACTAGAAATGTACAAAAAAAATGAGAGTTGATGGAATTAAAGAGAAACTAAAAGAGAAGATAAAAATATTAAAAAAAACAAACAAAAACATCTTTAGTTGTTTGTACAATGTGAATATGCTAAACACTGGAACTGAGCAAAAGAATGGCCACGATGATAGACTGTATGTTATGTGTGTTTAAAAATAAAAATAAATTTATAATGAAACATTAAATAAATTGAAATACAAAAATGGTAAAAAAAGCATCTTTAGAATACTTAACGATTTTATTTTATTTTTATTTTTATTTTTTTTAAAGATTTTATTTATTTGACAGACAGAAACACAGCCAGAGAGGGAGCACAAGCAGGGGGAGTGAGAGAGGGAGAAGCAGGCTTCCTGCCGAGCAGGGAGCCCGATTTGAGACTCGATTCCGGGTCTCCGGGATCATGACCTGAGCCGAAGGCAGTCGCTTAACCAACTGAGCCACCCAGGCGCCCCTAGAATACTTAACGATTTTAAATATACAATAGCCGTGTCCGATAGGATTTTCTACCATGATGGAAGTTGTCAAATATGTTAGCCATTGTGACTATTGAACACTTCAAGTATGGTAAGTGTGATCAAGGAACTATTAAGTTTTATTCACTTTTTTTAAATAGCCCTATGTGGCTAATAACTACTGGATTGGACAGTGTAGACCTATAACATACCATCTAAGTCAAAACAGTGAACTTCCTGCACACCTACTCCCCTCTGGCCCCTTCATTACCTCTAAACCCCTTCTGAGGAAATTCCAGAGCTCCCACTAACCTTGGAGTCAAAAAGATCTGCTTTTCAGTCCTATAGGCAAGTTACTTAATGTCTCAGCCTCCTTTTCCTCTTCTCTACAAGGGTCTAAGAAAGTGCCCACCTCAGGATTCCAAAATCAGACTGTGCTTGCGAAGCACTCCACACCGTGCCTTGCCCACTGGTGCCCGGATGTTAGCTGCTGTTACTGTTCCAATTACTAGGAATTCTTTCCACCACTTCAGGCAAAAGCTACCCCACCCTTGACCTAGCTGTATTTAGAGTCTGCACTGAACTTGCAGGAAATGGAGAAGTTGAGTTGTTTGTTTGTTTGTTTTTTTGCTAAGTCGATTACTGTTGAGTTCATTATAACCTTACCTACCTCAGCTGGGCCGGTTTGCATTTCTGTTTGCAAACCGACTGTCCATAAGGAGAGGGGGAGGGCTGCGTGCCCAACTGAGGTCCTTTGTGTCCCACCTGCCTTAGCCTGGGGTTCGAGGATGCGGCGGTTGGGTCCTAGCTGAGTGGCCTTCTGCAGGCCCAGTGCTCCCCATCCTGGAGTCCCTGGCCTCTTGGAACACATCCGGTGCCCCTCATTCTTGCTGTTTGTTCTGCTTGGAGGACAGTTCTGCATTGCTGTCCACTGAACTCTTTCTCCTCCTTCAAGACCCCACCACAAAGTTAGCTCCACTCTCCACCCACCCAGATACACCTAGGCATTCACATTCTCTGTTGAGTCTACAAGTATTAACATTCTACCCTATGCGGCTGCCCTTGGGTGTTTAAACCTGGCTCTGCCACTTGCTGGGTAGATTGTTCTGGGCGAGTTACTCGACCTTCTGTGACTTGATTTTCTTGTCCGTATAATGAGGGAAATAATACTGCCCTCCTAAAGTTGTAGAGGCTTTGGTGAGAAGCTATATGTGAAGGGCTTAGCATGAAATAAATGCTAAATAAAAATGTTCTTGTGTATCTGAGCTACGCTGGAGTACTGTGTAATAATGACACTCCGTTCTAGAAAATGTAAGAAACCTGTAACTCCACTTTGATAAGGCGTTAGAGACAACACGCAGTGCTTTTCAACTTTGAACATATGCATAATTGGAGAAAACACAACACACATATTCCGCAAATATGTTGGCACGCCTGCTGTGGTCCTGGCATTGCGGGGCTAGAGGCGCACTTGTGAGCAAGACAGGTAAAGCCCTCAGTGTAAAGTAAAGATATTAGCGGGGAAGACCTCTGATTGTCACTGGGAGTGGGAGGACCAAGGCAGGGGAGGCTTCGGTACGAGTGACACCTAAACTAGAACTACATTTTATTTTACCTATTTCATAAGCACAAGCAGGTATTATTCTTGTGTCTTACCAACAGACTCTTAACTTCTCCCAAAGACCCAGTGAAGTAGTTGCTGCTATAAATCCCACTTACAGATGGGGAAACTGAAGTTCAGAGCCTTGAAGCCATTTGCCCACATCATACAGCTTGTGAGAGAGGGAAGGCTGGGATTTGAACCCAGGTGATCTGGGTCCAGGGTCTGGGCTCATCTGCCGTGGTGTGCTCTTTCCTTTCGCATTCTGTAACATCAAGGGTGTATTTCATCCATCTCTTTCATCTGTACCTGTAGGACTCAGGATGGACCAGATGAACCAGATAAAGCCTAACAATGGAGGCTCTTCTCTGAACTGCTTCAAGAAGCTCAAGGGTACTCTTGCTCTCTATTTATAGCAGAGTTGGACCCAGCCGACAAGGTGCTAGGGTGTGGTTGACTCCCCCTATGGGTGCTTCTGATTTGTCAGCAGAGGGAAGTAGGTTGGGCGTGAGACCTAGGGGTGTGACGTGGCTGTCGAAGGTGACAACCAGGAGACACTTGTTTGTTTTGCTGAAGAAACCCCCTCCATCAGGGTCACCCAGTAACGGTTCTACACCCCACATGCCTGAGCACAAAACAGGAAGGGGGGGTGTTTGCAGTAGGAGGCTGGAAATGCTCGCAGATTAGTTTCCAGGGAGACCTCAGTTTCACTTCTGAGGCCTGGCTTGCTTGCAGCTGAACACAGAGTCATTAAGGAAGTCTTTGAGTTTGGTTTAATGGTCGCTCTTTGTTTTGAAGTGATTGTTTACTGAACCTTCAAAGCCAGCTCTCCAGCAGGATGTGATCTCGGGCCTGAATAATTGGATGAAGCACCCCAATAGGAAGCAAGTAGCGGGGAGCAGAGCCAGGAGGAGCTAGCTGATGGCCAAGCCTTCGGCATCCCAGTGCCTGGCAGCCAGGACTAGACCTGAAGCAAGGGTCCCCTGGAACCTGGCCCCTTTGATGCTGTGCTGGCCTTAATTAGGAACACCCTAATTAAGTCACTAAAGAGGAAGCTTATTCCTAAAAAAAAAAAAAAAAATTAGCGAGTGTTTTGAGAGCATTTCACAAGGGATGACTTCTCAAAGATTATGCAAGCAGAATAAAGTTAGTGGAAGAAAAACTGAGAAATTTCAGTTAAGTAAAAAATAAAACCCATAACTGCTTGATGACAAAGTGGGTTATGTACACACATTTTAGACAAAGGTTCATACGGCCCACGCTGTGCCAGAAATTTCTTTTTTTCGCTTCCATTGCCTTTCCGTGCATGTAATTATGAGCCGTGTCAGTTTTAATGTTGTGTGATGTTCCATTGCTTGGTATGTGTACAGTTAATGTTTTCAGTTGACCTGTGTTTGAGGACCGACCGTACACCAGCTTCTGTGTTAAGTGCTGGGGGGACGGCAGTCAATAAAATGGACACAGTCCCTGGCCTCTTGGAGCTTACATTCTAGGGCAGTGGGGACAATTTAAGCTCGTTCTTCTGTGTGTTAGGAGAATTATGTGCAGTGGGGAAAAATAGAACAGGGCAGTGTTATTGTTTTTTTAAATGCCGTGGCTAGGGAAGGCCTCACAGAGCAGGTGACCTTTGAGTCACATCTCTGGAAGTATGTGGATATCCAGAAAAGAATGTTCCAGTCTAGGGAAGAGCACGTGCGGAGGCCTTCAGCTGGGCACCGGTTCTATAGTTCCATGCTGATTTCGCGTCTAGACTCTGTCTGGTTTTTCACTTATTACAAGCAACATGGCAATGAGTATATCCCTGTAGCTACACATTGATTTGCATTGACAGTTTCCCCTGGAGGCTTTATCCTGGGTCAAAGGTATGGACCTTTCAAGGAATTTCTAACAGGTTGCCCAGTGCCGTTCAGAAAGCACGTACCCCTTCATCTTCCCACCTGCAGGTGCTCCTTACCAGGGATTATTTCTCAAGGAGCTAGACTTGAATATCGGGACAGAGAGATGTGCTGAGGCCATAGCTTGCTGGGCCTCTAGGGCTGCAGAGAGACGAGACATCTTACTTGGTGTGGTGATTTTCATTTTTTTTTTTTTTTAATTTTATTTATTTGAGAGAGACAGAAAGAGGGGACAAGCACAGGGAGGGAGAAGCAGACACTCCCTCAGCAAGGAGCCTGATTCGGGGCTGGATCCCAGGACCCTGGAATCCTGATCTGAGCCAGAGGCCAGAGGCTTAACCTGTGGAGCCACCCAGGCGCCCCCCTCCCCCCCCCCCCCCCCCCGTGGTGATTTTCAACTCTTTTGCTGTGTGTGATTTTAGCAAGAAAGTGTGACTGTCCCCTGGGGAGTGTGTTTCAATGCAGATGTCTGGGCCCCACCCCAGAGGTTTTGATTGTGTAGCTCTGGGGTGGGGGGCAGGGGTCTGGAGTTGTAGCAAACATTCTAGTGAGTCTTTGGTAGGTTGTGATTATACTAGAGCAGGGGGATGTGGGAGTGGTTCTTGGGCCACCAAGAGCCTCCTTTGTAACTCACAAGGTAGGTAGGAAGGATTGCCCTGTTCCCCTCTCTTATGTCTAAATGCATCACGATCTTCTCTGTTTCCTTTCCTTTGCTAGTTATTTCTTTTACTGTCTCCCTTTATTTCCTCCCTCTTTGCCAGGAAAATGCCCCTTTGTCCTTAAAGACCTAGGTAGGCATCTACCCCCTCCCCCACAAAGCTTACTCCAATCTCACCTTCTAGGACTTTCTATTTGGAGTGTGGTGCCCTCTGATTGGTGGCCAGCACAGCCAGGTCATCACATATTCTTTTCATTATCGCGTGTGGACATTTGTACATGGGAATAAACAAATGAAACGAGCTTTGGACTCCATATAGTGGGACAAAGACTGGGGGAGGTATATCTGTATTTATTATTCTGGTGGGGGGAGCTGATGTGCACACAGCCATCCCTTACTCACACTTGGGGGACAGCAACCAGTTCCTGTATGAACAATGAGATGCTGAGTCCCCAAGTGTCCAGTTGTGGAGAAGAAGTAAGCTTTAGGGTAACCTAGGGGGAAATTTCATTTTATTTTATTTTTTTTAAATTTTTTTTAAAAAAGATTTTGTTTATTTGAGAGAGAGCGTGAGCACACAAGGCGGGAGGGTCATAGGGAGAAGCAGACTCCCCTGTGAGTGAGTGGGGAGCCCCACATGGGACTCTGATCCCAGAGTTCTGGGATCGTGACTTGAGCCCAAGGCAGCCACTTAACCCACTGAGCCCTCCAGGTGCCCCTGGGGCAATTTCATTTTAAAAAGAACTGGGTGGCTCAGTTGTTAAGCGTCTGCCTGGGGCTCAGGTCATGATCTCTCGGAGTCCCCAGATCTAGCCCCACATCAGACTCCCTGTGCGGCGGGAAGCCTGCTTCTCCCTCTCTCACTCCCCCTGCTTGTGTTCTCTCTCTCACTGTGTCTCTTTCTGTCAAATAAATAAAATCTTTAAAAAAACAAAGACAAGGGGCGCCTGGGTGGCTCAGTTGGTTAAGCAACTGCCTTCGGCTCAGGTCATGATCCCGGAGACCCGGGATCGAGTCCCATATCGGGTTCCCTGCTCAGCGGGAAGCCTGCTTCTCCCTCTCTCACTCCCCCTGCTTGTGTTCCCTCTCTGGCTGTGTTTCTCTCTGTCATATAAATAAAACCTTTAAAAAAACAAAATAAAACAAAACAAAAACAAAAACAAAAAGACAAAATGGGGCAAACTGAGGAGCACTTCATGATCTAGACTGGGTATGGGGGCAAACCCTTCTCTGACCCGAGGCCGATTACTTAACCCTCTGTGCCTTGTTTTCCCACGGAAAGAGGAAAAGTGTTCAGTTTCCTGTTCCGCCAAGTGCGCCGGCCAGGTTGTCCTGAGAGCCCTTTATACCCTCAAGTTCCGTGGAAACGTGAGCTGGGGTTCTTAATGGTGACCATGAAGTACGCTTGGACTCCTAGACGGCCCCAGGTGTCCACTGGCGTTGTACAGATTTGGGCAGGGGGAAGGTGAATTTGGGGAAGAGAGGGAGGAGCAGGATTCCATTTTCACAGAAATGGTGGCATGGGGTACGCACACTAGTTTTTGCAAGAGCGAAACAATGGAACCAGAAGCCTGGTGGTGGCAGAGTGAGGTGGGGGGTGCCCAGGGTGGCTCTGTCCCCTGATGGCCGGTGCTGCCCGGTATCCCCTTCTGCAGCGGGGGGTGGGGGGGTGGGGGGGGTGTGTTCCACACCTGCACGGCCAGTACTGCAGCTAGGGGCCACATGTGGCTCTCGGGCACCTGCTTAAAGAACTGCATTTTGCATTTTATTTAATTGTTGTGAATTAACTTTAAGTCCATGGGACCGGTGGCTCTTTTGCTGGAAGGCTCAGGATAGACAAAGGAATGCCCCTTGATTGAAAATGTAAAACAAGAAATACAACAATACTACTTTGAAAATACACTTGACAGATTTGGTTGGTTCTTGTTTTATTTCAAGACCTACCTGTGCATCAGAAAACAGGTAGTGTGGGCATAGAACCTCATAGCACCGGAGGAAGAAGCCGCCTGGATGTCCTTGACTTAATTGGGGTCTTATAGTTACAAATAGAGCAGTTTGTGAGGGGAGGTTGGGTGGAGGGAACACCTTTTGTGGTTAAATCTTCCTTTTCTTAGGCGTATTTATTTCCCATGGCGCTTGGAGTGGGTGAGGGTGGGTGTGTGGGGAAGCAACCATTGATTATCCCCAAGGCTGTCATCGCTTGATGGACAGGGATAATTGGTGGATTAGGCAAGCCCCAATCAGAATAAAAGCCCAGGAATGGCTTTTATGATGGATGGGCTTATACCGTGCCTTTCATCTGAGGTTCTCCAGAGCCCTTCCTCTTAGAGGATGGGGTGGGGAAAGGCGGCTTTCTGGACAAAGCTGTGACAGGCCGTCAGGGGCCCTGTCCTTCATCCTGTACACCCACTTCTGGGAGCCGCAGATTCCTGCCTCATGCTCCTAGAAGCACACGGGTCCTGGGCACTCGTGCTCAGATCAGAAGCTTCC